>CAUOFW020000859.1:787315-865841 GCA_963454935.2 Ilex paraguariensis
CCCCCCCCCCCCTCCCATTTTTCTTTCTCTGGCCGCCCCAACGGGGAGGGTTTTTTTTGATTAATGCATAAAATTGATCTAATTACACTTGATATTTTTGTGTCATTTTGAGAATATAGGCTTTGAAGAAAACTTTTAGGAAGCTGGACCATGATGTAAATATACAAGACTTTTTGGGTGAAAGGTAATTATTTGATTTTATATTGTATAACAACATTGAGACCGTGAGGAAGATCTGATTGGGTTTTTTTCGTTCTTTTTTCCCCTGCAGTGTTCAGTCGGTTGAGGTGTGCACCATTTTTAAGCGCTATATTGGGTTTTATATCAAGAGTTAGAATTAAACTTTTGTTGTCGATAATATGTTATGTTATTTTCTGTAATAGGAATTGAGCAACCACATGAGGATATTGCAAGCGCAGATTATGGAAGTACATAATAGACTGAGGTGCAATGCTGTAGCTTTTAGTTGCTGAAGTATTGCCTTTTGTTTTTGGTTTTTGTGAGTAATAACATTAGCAATGGTCAGCTATGTGCTAATTGTCAGATAAGTCGTACTTTTTACTAATTATATCTGTTACAATTTAATTTATTCTGGCTAATAACATTAGCACTAGACAGCTATGTAATAAATGTCAGGATAAGTCGATACATTTTAATCTAAGGTTATCTGTTACAATTTAATTTATTGCAACTTACTAAATAAGTGTAATGACTAACTATTTTGTCGGATAATATTGTTTTACTTCACTGTTCTCCCTGTTGTGATACAACGGTATATCACATAGCGTGTATGTTGGTTTCTTCCCATAAATTTGCTATTATTTGTCCTTGCTTCCTTGCTCAAGGCCAGTGCATATATGTATTTTTATTAATTGGCAACAAAAGGTCAGTGTGTATAAAATTATCATCGTCTTTTCACTTCTGCATTTGTTTCAGAAATATTAGTAGTCGTATATAAGTGGGTTGATACGCACTTGATTCAGATGGAGATAGAATTGACTTAACTGGCCGTCAGACTGTCTAATAGATTTTAATAGTAAAATTTTCACTGCGATGATATTTTAATTGTTCTCCCCTTACCTAGTGACTCTATTTTCCCTTCTAATTAGAATTGTTTCCCTGCTATGTCATGGTCCTTGCATATGTGAATTGGCTAAAACCAATGTTGAATAAATTCGTTTAATATATTTCTATTCTGTCATTCTTCAGCTTTTGGTGTAATCCGGATAAGGTTGACAATGTTGAACACCTTAGGCAGATGGAAGATTCACTAAGAGAATCCCTTAACCAAATTCGTATGCACAAGGTATGATATTTCTATCAAACTGGAGTTATATGACAATAGTTTTGATTTTTTCAGCATATTAATTTTTTTGTTCATCTATTATTGTAAATTCCCATTATATAGGTCAATGCCTTTTAAGTCTTGAGATCTTTGAACACGTGTAATATCAATTGTGTACTATATATGAATATACAACTTAGTGAATGCTTTAATGAATAAGCATGCTTAGTGTACAAAGTGGGGGGTAAGGAGAGGTAAGTGGTAGACTACCTTCTCTCCATTTTGGGGAGGCTATTCTTTGGACTTAAATACAAGTAAATTAGTGGGTTTAGTAGATGTCAGTGGCCATGTATTTGTAGATTCTATTTACCACACATATGCTTGAAGTCAGAGGGTTGTCATACTTGCTGGTTTACACATCAGAGTATCTTCTGATGGTACATCTACTTAATTAATTGTAATGCTAACCCTGTCTGCTACATCTTTGCAGGAAACTTTTGTAAAGCACCAACTTTTGCCACTGGATTGCAATAGCCAGGTAATTTATTGATCTGGTGCAAATCTCTCTCTCTCTCTCTCTCTCTACCTTTGATATAGTAATATCTAGTTGACATTAATCTTGCATCACAGTTTCAGAATGGGATGCATTTGCCTTTGTTAATGGGGGGTAACCAAGAAGGCCAATCCCTATCCTGGCTTCCCAATAATGATGATCAACACATAATACTACCCGAGGAACCGAACTTTCTGCCTCCAAGGTTAGTGGATACTGTAGTAAATTTTTACTCCCACTCTGCAGAATTTGTTGACCCAATATCTAACTCAGATATTTTCTTTAACCCTAATTTTTTGGTCATTATCATATAGCTTATGCTCAGGGTGTTTAGAAGTTTCAGGGATATTATTAATTCAGGTTGAAATTCATATAGATATTTTTATGCTGTTGCTAAACTAGAATTTAGTTGAGATCTCCTTCTGCTCTTCTCGTGATCCATCGGATGACCATTCTTTCCCTGCAGAGACTTGGAGGGCTCCGGAGGTGCCTGTCTTCCGAGCTATATTGGTTTCTTTGGCAATTGTAAACAGACAGAGATTGAAAATACAGGACATATTGATACAAGACAAGAATGTGGTTCTTTGAATGAGTTGAATAATACTGCATGCTTGAGACTACAAATTGACGAGCAATATCCATACCATTCATATGGTAACCTGAATTTTTCGGAAGTGGAAAAATTGAAGAGTGAGGCAGACGTGACCTTGCTAGGAAATCCCTTGGATTATCAAGTTCATAGCAATTTTGAACTGCCTAGATCTATCTACGACCATGTGCACCATACTTGGGTCCCTGCACCTGCATCGGGTCCTTGTCCTATCACTATGTTTAATGAAAACTCATATCCAGAGGTTAGCTTTCCTCTGTTCATTTGTGGTGCTTTTTTCAAGTTTGTAGGTTTTCCAATTACTGAAGTGGGCTCAATTTATTTTCTTCTCTCCATGATTGGTTTCCTATTTTCCCCCAATGCTCTTTCCATGGGAGTACGAATCAAAGTTAGAGTCATTCATAGTGACATTTTTTTGATGAGGTTGCAAGAACACTTGATAATCTTTGCTCTGATTTTTCATGCTTCCTAGCATTAACAACGTATCACAACATGAGTGACAAAAGGAGAAAAGAAAGCATGAGAACTTATGAAGGGGACCCATGTTTATGTTGAACATGATTTACATGGATTTGTGAACATGTCTATGGTGTTACAATACATTCAAAATGTTCTTCTGAAGTTTCACTACTATGCCAATATGTGCCTGGATGTAAATCACATGTGTGTGCAGAAAATCCATTGTGGCACATCGCTCGTCAATGTAAAATGTGTTGTGGCTAAAAAAATTAGGGGCTTTGCAGCAATTATTGAAGTTATGGCTGGTATGTTATTTTCGAAAAGTGAGTTGAAGTTGGGGTTTATTATGGGCGAAGAGGAGGAGAAAAAGAAGCTGCATGATATGAGTACAGATATTCTTACCATGTATGTACAACTGTGTTGCTGTGCTGTTCTTGCCACTTATGACAGTTTTGAAGTTATTGTATTCCTTTTTGTTTAGAGTTTGTGATTATTTTTTTGAGGCAACTTTAAAACATATTAGTTTTGCAAAAATGAATATGCTTCAATTACCTCTTGGTAAAGCTGTATTCTTATGAGGAATGTCCTATTAGAATGAGTTGCAGTTTAATATTCATCCTTTCGCATGAAAGTGACTAACATGGTTCTAAACAAAATGGTTATTAATTGGTGTTCATAATGAGATATGATGTTATCAATTTACACGATTGTTTGATACTTGTCTGGCAGTTGAACTCAAGTAGAGGTACATAAAACGAGGCTGTCTCTATTGATCATACTTATTTGGTTCGATAGCAATTTGATTAACTGAAGAGACTTGTGGTTCAGCTTATCTATCAGGTTTGCTTTGATTGACATTTCTATATTCTAATTACCTAGAAGTCTGGTAGGTAAATTTGTTCTTATTCCTTCATAATACCTTGTCTTCTTGCAGCAACCAAATGAACTTCGACCGAAAATGATAGCCAAGATACTACATTTCCACCCCCCTGTGCACTTTGGCTTGGACTTGATAGTTGTCTATGCTCAGATTCATTTCCAGTTATTGCATGGAATTGGTGACATCTTTGGAGGAGGGAGTATGCTCATTTCACCACATACCATTATACGTCTCAGATTTACTTGATGCATATTTGAGTTTCGTCAATGTAATTAGATGCTTTCTGTATCTTTACTTCGTTACTCATAGCATGCTCTTGTATTCTTCTTTTTCTTTTTCTTTTCTTTTTTTTTTCTCACCAAGATGTAAATTAAATTTATAAAAAAAAAAAAAACCCTATCCAAATAAAGAAAAATAGACTAATTTCAGGTGTAAGTTTCAATTTGTTCTATTGGATACTTGTTCTTCTAGATGTCTTGTGATGTTGCTATCTAGTAGTTACTGTGTGTGTGTGTTGTGGGCGTCTAAGGACATTGCATATTAGGTGAGCCTAGAACCCAAGTTATGCCTTGTCAATTGGGTTGGACCCTTGATCTAGGGTACGGGTGTTCAAATTCCCGCCTACCCGATCCTACCTTACCCGATTGATCGCTTTCCGCAAAATATCAGCCGGCTAATGGAAGAATTTTTGGTATTCCTCAAAAGATCGGATAAAAATGTGAAATATCTACAAAAATTTTGTCTTTCTACCTGATTTGCATGAATTTTACATTTTTAATTTTAATATATAATGTGTGTGTTTCTACCTAATTTTGTCTTTCTACCTAATGTGTGTGTGTGTGTGTGTTTGTTATATTATAATTGTTTATGGATGGTATTTTAGACTTATATTATTATATTATATTTTAACAACATAATTGTAAAAGTAAAAATTAATAACTGAGTTGCTAAATAATTCAAAAATTAATAACTAAAAAATTACAAATATGTAAGAAAATAAGCTCGATATTGTTGATGATCAAGTGGAAATTTTTATTTTATTTTTTTAAAGGGAGGTATTTTAGAATACTTCATATTTCCCTCTCTACAAGCCCTCGAAGCCACAACCTGAGGATTGGAATTTTAGGTCCACAACCACCAAGCTAGAAGGACGGCCGGTATCAAGTGGAAATTACATGAACTGATAATAGCCATCTTAATTAATTCCAATTTACATCAAAGCTGCCCATTGTTTACAATAAAAAAGCTTAAACCTCAGTCACAACCATTCACTCATTACTACAAAGTACAATCAAACAAGATCTTCCTTTTCATCTCTATTTGGTTTACGAACCACGGAGTGTTTGGACAATGGTGTTGTGCCATGGGTCTGAAAGGTGCTGCAAGAGGTTGTCAAATGGCCCTTTTCCAGTCACATTGTGTTGGACCAAAAACCCCAAGAATGCCAACATCGCCAATCTCCCTGCATATGCGTCAAAGTATTAGTTCAAGTCTATATAACCTTGGAACCGACTACAGTTTCAAGTTCGGTATCATACGGAAAACTACAACTCAATAGAACAGTTACAAGTTCGGTATCATATAGAAAACTACAACTCAATAGAACAGTTACGAACCATTGGCAAGCTCTTTCTCCTTGGCCTCGAGGGTGGGTGCAAAGTTGAGGGGATTGAAAATGCCACCGGGGTAGCCACATTCGTTAGGAGGCAAGCTGTAGTTCTTGAAGATGGGATCTTGGTTGACACTTCCAGGGTTCTTGATGTCTTGCCACCGTCTGATCTCAACGTAGTGGAACAGTATGAACTCGATCACAAATAGGGTGGACGATGATGCGAAGTACTCTGCTTTCCCGGCATCATACCATTTGGGAACATTGATTATCCCAAAACTTGTGAACACTTCCGGTAACAGCATTCCGACGACACCCAACATGGCCCAACGGCTGTTGACAAGCTCGGCTTGGATGTACCATTTCAAGTTCTCAGGGTCCTCGGCCAGCCCCAAAGGATCGAATCCATTGTCACCAGGAAGACTGCATAAAGGTCAATAGTTAGCAGTTAATTTGTGGGTTGGCACTTGACATAGTCAATATGAAAGCATAGCACTATGGTACTAAAAATTAATTTTTAGTATAACACCAAAAAATAAAAATAATTTTTTCATACCACAGTTGACCCCAATATGAAAGGAGATAATAAAGATATAAGGGGGCTATGGATCTAATGGTTTGTTGGGTTCTTTTTTAGAAGTGTTCGGGTTAATGTACATGAATTTCGACTAATCTTCACATTGATCTAATCAAAGGTAGGCCACGTCGTTAAAATTCAAACTCAAGACATTTAAATTTATTATTTATCTTTGAACTATTTTTTGGATTGAGTTGTCGTCGGATGGGTTGGATTGACAGAAATTGACTATGTCCAGCCAGAAGTTGCTAAACTCGGCTATACACAATTATAAATGAGACCATATTATTGGGTAAACTTTAATACTACACAATTTAAACACAATATCAATTAAGTGAAAACAACGGTATATGTTAGAATTGTTACCTTCCATCAAGGTAAACCGGCGAGGCCAAGCCCGGTAACCATTCGCCCCTTTTCGCTTCGATTTTGAATGAATTGTTCGATGAAGATGCTGCTGGTTTAATGGAGATTTCTCGGTTCAGTTTACCGGAAGACCCGGTGAGGAACCTGGTTTTGGAGGCACATGGCCGGAAAACGGCAACGGAAGCTTGTGTTGTGACGGCGGCCATTATTTCCGACCAAAATTCCGGTGAAGAAGTAGGACTCAGGAAAGGGTCGTGATGGTTAGCTTAGCTGAAGTAGTATGTTCGGTTTGAGCTTTTGTATTTCATTTCAATGATGTTCTTGTGGCTCTGGTTCAATGTTGGAAGTTGACAGGTTGTTATTAGATTTTTGGAATCCAACGGCTGTGATTGGTTTTGTGTATTTTAGATTAGCCAATGGGAGTGAGTGTTCCTTATCCTTATCTTCCTTCCATATCCACATATCTATTTGTGTATTTCTGTTGGTTTGGAAGATCTTGCGGGACCTATTGATTGCCACATAGGAAGATTTTATTTGGTTTTTTCGTGGTTAAACGAGAATAGAGATAGATCCGTCTACATATCCATCAAGAAATATTATTCTTAAACTCCTAAGTTGTAGAGGTTTGATTGCACTTTCTCCGAGGTTAAAGCTAAGGTCTCACCGTATATTCTGTGTGTTGAAAAAATAAGTTTACGCTCACTAAATTATCGTAATTGTAAAGATTCAAATTCAAATATTAAGAATAAAATCTGAGTTTTTATTAATTGGACCATAGATAGGATGATTTTATGATATAAGGTGTGGATCTTGCCATGTAGAATCTTTGATGGCCAATGGATGCATGACAGTTGGTTGAATAGGCGTTAATTGTCAAAAGATTCTAATTCGTACGTGGAGTTCACAAAGATGGGATTAATGTTACAAAATAAATGAGTTACTTAGGTTCCGGTTGATAACTGGGAATTTTTTTTTTTGTTTTGTCTTTGTTTTTAGTTTTTAGGAAAAAAATAAAAAATAAAAATATATTTAGTGAATGTTTTCTTTTTTTGTTTGTTGCTACGTTTTGTAAATAAGAAGTAAATATAGAAACATTCAAAATAATGTTTTTGAAAACAATCAACAAGCAAAACACACTCTCTCCATTAAAAATGATGTCATTAAAAATGATGTTTTTTAATGACATCCTCGATTCGATTTTCTTTAGCAACAAAAAAAAAATGACTTTTCTTACATGAGTATAAAATCCTCTCCCTCTTTATCTCTCTCTCTCTCTCTCTCTCTCTCTCTTGTCTAGGGATGGCAGCGGACCGAAGTGGAGGGCGGCAGGTGTAGCCTCCATCCCCGTAGCCGGTTAAAAGAACTCTGTTCATTCCCAATCCACCCCTGTTAAACGAGTATAGTTTTCATCCCTATCTCTGTTCATGGGTAAATTTGTAATACCCGCCTCGTCCCCGCCTTCACCCCCTTCCCCTGGCGCCCAAGCCCAAAAAATAATCCAAAAAATCTCATGTCAACAACTAAAAATTACCACATAATTCTTCTCATCAATAAAGACTAGTATTTGATATACCGAGTAAGCAAGAAATCTATCCAGTATTTTTCAAGCAAAAAGTCTATCAAACAATTTTCAAAGAGCAAAAACAGTATTCAAATAAAATAAACTCAAAAATCAGCAAAAATTATATCTAACACTATATTCAGAATTTAACATACATCATATTCAAGTAGTATAAACTTAAAAAATTCAAAATATTACATATCTAACACAAAAAATCAAATGTAGCACATGAAAATTGTAGATCTAGCACAAATAAATAAATAAATAGCACAAGCAACATCTAAAATCCTCGTATCTAACACACCATAAATTTGAAACAAAAATCATCAATAACTAACATAATACAGACCTTAAATCTAACAAAACCCATAAAAAATCTAACGAAAAGGATCACAGATCTAACAAAAGTCATAAAAAAAAATACAAAGATAATAGATCTTACCTTATTAAACAAAGAAAAAAAAGTAAGGAACTGAATTTTGAAATTAAATTTATAGGTGGGTTGGAAATGAGATTGGGGTTTATGATCTTATACATATATATCTCACGGGTTAGAGGGGGGCGGGGAGGGGGACGGGGAGGGGGACGGGGGTAAGTGTCAGTCCATCCCCGCCTCTATTCTCATGCAAGTTTATACAGGTATTCTTATATACGTCCACCATCTAATACATATGATTCATTCCCAATCCAAACAGGATAAATTTGGACGAATACTCATTTTCCCCCGTTCCACTGCCATCCCTACTCTTGTCCCTTTCTCGTTCTCTCTCGCCTTTCTCAAGGATTGTTGATGGTGGAGTTGGGTGATGAATTTCGAGGGTTGTTTGGTGGTGGGTAGTGGCTTTTGCAGGGGAATTGGGTGATGGGTTTTGGTAGTGTTTCGGTGGAGTTGGGTGGTTGGTGGTGGTGGGTGATTAATTTTTGTTATAAGACCAACATATATTTTATTTTTGTTTTTACGATTTTTTAAATATAAATGACTACCAAACCAAACATGTTTTATATTTTTAATTTTTATCATATAAAAATAAAATTTAGTTTTATTTATGTTTATAAAAAAAATATAAAAATGAAAACGTTACTAAACGTACATAATATGGAATAATTTGGATTATAACTTGTTTAAAAATATTCATTATCAAAAAAGTCCACCACGAGCTAAATTTTAGAACTCGTTTGAATCGAGCCTAAATATGTCACCAATTCTCATATGGACATCGGGATTATTTATACAATCCAATTTGATCTAAAATAACAATAATTTTTTTAATTATATTTCAACATGTTAGTAATCACTAAAATCTATTGGTACATTTTTCCTCTTTTTGGGGGACTCATGAATGTTGGTTGACGTAACTCCATATATACGTAAAATTACGAATCAAATCATTAAAATGTTAAAATTTTATATGACAATGAGAAGAATAAATAAATTTAAGCTGAATTTGGATTCATAGATAAAAAATCTATCGTCATATTCAGACTAATAGAGTTGGATGCAAATCATATTCAAACAAAAAGGAGATCCCTTAAAAAGCTTAGATGTAAAGCTATCATGTCACATTAGTTTCTTACCACCAAAGAGAACCGGAGTATAATGATAAAACCAATTAAGAAATGGGCAAATAGAGTCATTGAATGTGATTGTCCTCTACGAATGGGTGTCGAGGCATAATCAAAGCAAAACAATGCTTAATTTGATCTCCACTAATAGAGTTCTGCGAGGGTAGACTAGTACATGTAGGCCTAACAAACCTAAACACACTATGCAAATTCGACATGAGAGCAATTTAAAACTGTGTGTTTGTGTTTGGGCTTAGCCTCGGTGGGTTCGCTCAATAAATGGATAAATTCGTTAGACTTATTAAATATACGCGTAATTTTAAATTTGACTCATAATGAAATCAATCATTGTTATTGATTTTATTGTGTGTGTCAACATTTATTAGTATCCATTATCTATTTAATGATTATAATTAATTAAGTCTATATTTTAAATCCACATTTAAAGTCTAAATAATATTTTCCTAAATATATAGATCAACACAATTCCGATTAAATACAAAATTCATTGGAGTCAATTCTAAACGATTTTAATTACCCTATATTTTGTAAAATAAAAATTTGGTGTCGCTTGCATATAATAAACTTACCAAATTTTGGTATATTGGGTTTAATGAACTTTTAAGTATTAAATAAGATGTAATTAAATATAAATTATTATCTTATTTCTATTAAATTTAAAAAAGAAAAATTAATTTGTTGAAGTATTTGTGTTCACTCATGCCTTTCTGGCTTCTCTCAAGATCTGAAACTGACAACAAACCATGAATCATTTGGCCTACACATGTCGGTCCTTTATTGGGATTAAGTGGAGGTTTCAATTTGTGATGAATAATAGGTCCATTGTGTATTGATATGTGCATGTTGATGTTGCTATAGCGGCCTGATCCAGTTATACATATGTTGTCTGTTTTCTATTGTTTTTTAGTTTTACTACACGGCAGGACAGTTTTTTCTTTTTTTTTTATCAGCTGCAGTACAGTTCAATGATGCGTTTTGTTTGAGATGTCTCCTCTTTCTCTCCATATAGAAGCTCAAGCTTATTGAGTGTGTTTGGATAACCAGCAAGGATAGGAAAGTATAGCATTTTTTGTTTCCTAACCTACCCCACCCAAACCCAAATAAACCACTTAATTGGATGGGTTATGTTTCCTATCCAGTCCAAACCTTTGTTTGGCAAGGAACAATTCAGTCACTCTTTCTACTACAATCAACAACGCCGGCCGGAGTGAGGTGGAGATCGCCGGAGGTTGGGTGTCCACTTCGACAATAAAGCGAGAGAGAGGTGAGGGGGGATTGTTGGCTTATCCCATCTTCTTGGTCGCCTCTGTGCACCAGCCACAATGACGTTGGACTGAAAATCAACACAAAAACAACAATGAGTGAGAATAGAAAAGGTCACTTTGATTACCTTGCAAGTGCTGGCGAATGAATACAACCAATAAGAGCAAAGAAAACGGAAGAACATGTTCAACCCACCTCGCAACCTACGGTATATCATGTTGAACAACCTAAAGACATACAAGAGATAAGAAAGAGAGGAGACTAGGGTTTTATTAATACTGCATAATTTTAATTGAATACAAGAGAATAATTTAACCTAAATACAAATAGACTATATATAAGCTAAACAAAGTAGGGAAAGTGAAAGACTATTCTACCCTTAATAAATAAAATAACACTATATTTTTTAACATCTCCCCTCAAACTCACGATGTAGCAACGACAAGCATCGAGAGTTTGCCAACTAGAAAACGAAAACGAGAAATAGAATGCGACTTGGTAAATAAATCTGCAATCTGCAAAGAAGAAGAAACAAAGGGTAAAGTAATGGTGCCATGCTTGAGATGATGACGAGTAAGGTGACAATCGATCTCAATGTGTTTACTTCGTTCATGAAAAATCGAGTTGTGAGCAATCTGAATAGAACTCCGGTTGTCACAATACATAGGAGTGGGATGAGAAAGAGAAACTCTCATATCTGCAAGTAACCAACGTAACCAAACAATCTCTTTGGTAGTAGATGTCATAGCACGATATTTTGCTTCGGTTGAAGATTGAGAAATAATAGATTGTTTCTTGCTCTTCCAAGAAATAAGAGAATCACCCAAAAAGATACAAAAATCAGTAACAGATTTGCGATTTGTGGGATCACTGCCATGATCAGCATCAGAGTATGCACATGGCTCCAAGGAAGAGGTGGATGGAAGTAAAAGGCTCTGAAAGACTGTACCTTGAAGATACCTCAAAGTGCGAAGAACCACTGTCCAATGAACTGTAGTAGGAGAAACAATAAATTGACTAACAACATGAACAACATATGCAATATCTGGACGATTAATAGTGAGATATACCAAGCTCCCAACAATAGTACGATATAAAGTAGGATCTGACAAAGGTAAACCATCAGAAGAGGAATACTTTGCGTTAACCTCAATAGGAGTATCTATAGTCTTATTATCAGTAAGTCTAACTTGATCAAGAATATCTGCAACATATTTCGACTGAGAAAGAAGATAACCTCTGGGTGAGCAGGCTACCTCAATACCCAAGAAATATCGTAGAGAACCCAAATCTTTCATTTCAAACTGTCTAGCCAACTCTGCCTTCAAAACTGAAATACCATTAATATCATCACCAGTAATAATTATGTCATAAACATATAAAGACAGAATGATATGACTTGCATTAGTGCACTTAACAAAAAGAGCAGAATCATGACTACTAGAAGTAAATCCAAGGGAAGAGATCACAACAAAACACGAGGTGCTTGTTTGAGACCATATAATGCTTTCTTGAGCTTGCAAACATACCCAGAATCATGTGAAACACCAGGAGGGGGAGTCATATAAACTTCTTCTTAAAGATCTCCATTCAAGAAGGCATTTTTAACATCAAGTTGAGAGATATGCCACTGACGAACCGAATCAACTACAATAAGAGTACAAATAGTAGTCATTTTTGCAACAGGAGCAAATGTTTCCTCATAATATATACCATACTGTTGAGAGTACCCTTTTGCAACCAACCTAACTTTGTATCGCTCAACAGATCCATCAGAATTAGTCTTAATCTTATACATCCACCGACAACCAACAACACTCTTACCAGGAGGTAGAGGAACCAAATTTCAAGTACTTGTCTTATGCAAAGCAGAAAGTTCCTCATCCATAGCTTGCTGCCAAAGAGGGTAAAGAATTGCCTCTTTATAGGAAGAGGGCTTAGAGAAACAATGAATAGAAGCTAAAAAGGAAGTAAAAGATGAAGAATAACAAGAATAAGTAAAATCTGGTAACTTTGTGGACTTACGAATGCGTGTGGATTGACGTAGAGGTGGATTCACAATCTTAGACGGAGCTTGAGGGACCATAGGAGAGGAGGTAGCTTCAGATGTGCTAGAGAGTAAAGTGTCAGTACCTGTAGAATAATCAGTGCTGGTATTTGAAATATTAGAAATTTGAGATGACAAACTATCAGATTCATCAGAAAAAGGATCTATACGAATAAGATCAGATCTAGTCAAGCTATAAGTAGTGGATGGAATAGAAAAGAAAGGTATATGCTCAAGAAAAATAACATGACGAGATACATAAAATTTTTGAGTTATTGGATCAAAACAACAATACTCCTTTTTACCTTCACCATATCCAAGAAAGACACAAATAGCAGATCGAGAGAACAGTTTGTTGCGTTCAACATGAGGACGAAGAATAAAACAAGTACAACCAAAAACTCTAAATGAAGAATAATCAGGGGCATAACCATACAACTTTTCGAAAAGAGAAACACCTGAAATATGAGAAGATGGAATTGTATTAATTAAACCTAAAGTAGTAAGAACAGCTTCACCCCAAAACTCACTAGGAATAGAAGAAGACAACAAGAGAGAATGAGTAGTTTTAACAATGTGCCTATGTTTTCTTTCAGCAACACCATTTTGCTTAGGAGTATCTGTACACGAAATTTGGTGAATAGTTTCATCTAAGGCAAGCAACTCAACAAATTTATTAAAAGTGTATTCCCCACCCAAATCACACCTAAAGTATTTGATAACAACAGAATGTTGAGTTTTGATAAGAGCTCGAAAGGCTGTATATATCTCAAAGAATTTAGAACGATGTTTAATTAAATAAATTCAACAATAACGAGTATGATCATCAATAAAAGAAACATAATATCGAGACCCTCCTTTTGCGGTAACAGGAGAAGGTCCTCATACATCAAAATGAATCAAATCAAATGGAGAAGAAGAAACATATATACTTCGATTAAAAGGTAAAGCTGAAAATTTTGCCAGTTTACATCCACTACAATCAAAAATATCACAAATTTTCAAATTTCCTAAAGCCCCTGTGGATGCCAAAAATCTCAAACGAGAAGACGAAATATGACATAAACGAGAATGCTATAAATAAAAACTAGAAGAAGAAAGACTCAAACGAAAAGAAGATAAATCAACACTAGTAGCAGCAGCAGAAACTGACATTTTTAACTCATTCAAAATATATAGTCATCCCTTCCTACGGCCTGTCCTAATCAGCTTCTGAGACTGCAGATCCTGCACATAACAAGAAGAAGAGGAAAATGTGACTAAATTTTCAGAATCACATAACTGACCAATAGAAATAAGATTTAATGTGAGTTTTGGAATATGATAAACATTAGGGAGAGACAAGTAAGGTGTGACAACAGAACCAACGCCTGGTAAAGGCATAGGAATGCCATCAGCAGTCATAACAGGAATAGAAGATGAATGAGATACAAAAGCAAAAGATGAAGAATCTGGAGACATATGATGTGAGGCACCAGAATCCAAGACCCATACAGAATGTGACATACCTGGAGAACTATGAGGCAACTGATCTCCTGAAGAAGAAGCAGACATAGCTTGTGACTATAAGGAGAGAAACTTTTGAAATTGCTCAGCCAAAGTACTAGAATTGATGAAAGGACCTGATGAAACTATTGCTGCAGTATTAGACTGTGGTGGTTTGTAACCCTGAGGTGGTCTAGAAGCATTAGATTGTGATTGGTTGTCAGACTTTCAAGCTTGATATTGCTGTTGTGATTGATTCTTCTGTCTTAACTTAGGACATTGAGCTTTCCAATGACCTTTCTTCTTACAGTAACTGCACTCGTCAAAGGCAGGTCTTGTGTAAGGCTTATTCTGATTATGAGAGAATGGTTTAGAAGGTACTACTAGCACAGAAGGATCAGCAGTAGAAAGAATTCCGTTGTCAGAATAAAACTTAAGACGTATCTCTTCAGCCAATAACTCACTGACAACTAAGTCAACAGAAGGAAGTGGAGAACGTTGCAAAATTGAACCTCTAAGTCCTTCAAAATCACTACGAAGTGCCATCAAAAATTGTACCAACCGTTGCTGCTCTCTACGAGCAATATAAGCACCACATGCCTTTAATTCAACAGATTTTGTAAGAGCCAATTAATCCCAAAGATCTGTCATAGCAGAATAAAATTCGTGAATACTCATATTCTTCTGTTGAAGAGCAAGTATGTCATGCTCCATTTGATACTGCTTTGCAAAATTTGATTGAGTTAATAACATTTGCGGATGATCCCAAACTTCCTTTGCTGTCTCATACTTTGCCAACTGCGTACCTATAGAATGCTCAACAAAATTGTTGATCCAAGTAATAATTTTTGCATTGTCTGCTTCTCAGACATCTATCAAATCAGCATAATCTGCATCAGTATTCTTAGGTTTCATAGAAGTTTCACTAACATATCCCCATAGTTTTTTTACCCTTAAGAAAATTTCTCATCACTTAACTCCAATACGAATAATTCTTTCCATCCAACCTCACACTCACAGACTGAAGCGAATCGCCTCTTGTAGTAGCCATAATCAACAACCAAAGAAAACCAGATTGCAAAAAGGGAACCAATACCAGATTGCAAAAACAGAACAAATACCAGATTGCCAAAAAAATAGAACAAATCCTAGATTGCCAAAAAAAAAGGAACAAATACCAAATTGCTTAAAAAGAAAAAATACCAGATAGCTTAAACGGAACAAATACCAGATTGCCAGAAAAAAGGGAATCAATACCAGATTGGATCCGCGTAAACTGTGTTTGAGATTAAGCCTTGTCCCATGAAACTTTGCTCTGATACCATATTGAACAATCTAAAGACATACAAGAGATAAGAAAGAGAGGAGACTAGGATTTTATTAATACTGCATAATTTTAATTGAATACAAGAGAATAATTTAACCTAAATGCAAAGAGACTATATATAAGTTAAACAAGGTAGGGGAAAGTAAAAGACTATTCTACCCTTAATAAATAAAATGACCCTATATTTCTTAACAATCATACCTCTGGTATGTTAAATCCCTATTACTCCCACTCGCACCATCCCCATCACCCGCATCAGCCGCCACCATCGCCGGTAAACCAGAACCCCTCACTCCATCCCCATCTCCACTTCCATTACCACCTTCCACCAACACCGGTCACACCGCCCCTCCGATATGCCCCACAGTCTCATCATTACCAAGTGAGAGGAGGAGGGGGAAATATGTCTGTTGGGAGTAACCCATTGACTGGGTTTGTAACCCACGGGGAGAGTGGGTTAATTATAACCGGTGTAAGGGGTTTATAAATCACAGTAGCAACCGAGTCAAGGCTTGACCTGTGATTGCTATCCTACCTCAAAAAATGCTTCCCAAACAAAGAATAAATGGGACCCACTACTTTATTTACCTATCCTTATGGTGTTAAGTGTTAACCCCCTTTATCTCACTACCCAAACACACCCATTGGGGTTGGACTTGGACCACTAGTTCATTCTCATGAACTTAGGGACTGTTTGGCAAACGTTTTTGTCCCGTATTTTGTGTTTTTGTTTTCAATTTTTGTCAAAAATGAAAACAAAAATATGTTTGATAACTGTTTTTAGTTTTGTTTTGTTTTTATTGTATTGGAGACAGAAAAAAAATTGAGAATAAAAAATTTGTGTTTCAGAAAACACGCAAAACACAAAACACACGTTTCTTGATTAAATGAGGTCTCAACTTCAAGTCTTGTTATGCACAAAAGACTCGTTCATTTCTCAAAGTATAAATAGAAGTCGTTTTTCTCTCTTCTCCTCTACACAGATCAATTACCTCTCTTCTCCACTCTCAACGACTCTCTCTTCTCTGAAGCTCTCAACGACGAAGACGAATTGACCATCTCTTCTCCGGAGCTCTCAACGACGAAGATGAACCGAAACCCTATCTCTCTCTTCCTTGCTATCTGTGAAACATAGAAACGAAGACACAAATCTGCGCATATATGCCTAGATCTATGCATATTTATGCATAGATTTGTGCATATTTTACAAAGATCTGTGAGTGTGTGTGTGAGAGTGACGGGTTTGTGTGTGTATGTGTTGTCTCTCTGTGTGTGTGTGTGTGTGTGAGTGAGTGACAAACCTGTGTGTGTTTTATGATGCACAGATTTGTGCAAATCTACATAAATCTGTGTGTGCATGTGTGTGTTTGTGTGTGAGAGATAGATGAGTCTGTGTGTCTTGTGTTGTGTTGTATGTGCATTATGTTCTGTGTGTATATGTGTTGTGTTTGGATTAATTGCCAATTCAATTGTCATTTGGAATTGTTCAATTGCGATTTAGAAATTAATTATCATTTGGAATTGATTGAATTGCAATTTGGGATTGATTGAATAGTTATTTGGAATTAAATTACCATTTGGAATTGAGATGTTATAAAACATATTTAGTATAAAATCTAAGGTAATTACCAAACATGTTTTCTGTTTTTATTCTCATAATTTGATAGACAAAAATGACTATCAAACATGTTTTCTGATTAAGTATTTACCACAAAATAGAGACAAAAATTGTTTTTTTTTTTTATGTTTTGAAGACACAAAAACAAAAACGTTACCAAACAACCCCTTAATGTCCAAGTTTATGAAACTTCTTCCGGGGCAGGTCCGTTTTGTGGCTCAAGTCCTTTCACTCCTCATTTGACCTTGTGGGTAACTTTTTGGAAAAACCAATTTTAAGCAGGCCTCTGGGTTGCTTTGTCATTTTAAGGAAAATTTCTAAATTGGTGAAAACATATTTATTAACATATAAATCACATTAAAGAGTGTATACACATATTTATTGATATTACCGTTTATCCATACATGTTTTGGTAAGATTGGAGTGGTGATAAGTATTTATTTGCCTAAACGATACAACGCCATCACAAATCAAGAACACCATTTTGTTTGCACTAGTGAACATGGGAGTGTTAGATTTTTGAAGTCATAGTAAAAAAAGAAACATACACTTCCTTCATTTTCTGAACTCAAAAATACTGTGTGGAGGATTTGTGTTTAATCAAATTAAAGAGAAGATTACTCGAAATATATATGTATAAACTGGCCAGCCAAAGTTAAAAAAAACACTGTGGACATGTGGGGAGAGAGAGAGAGAGAGAGTACATAAGCATAACAAACCAGACACCCTCTGCACCTTTATTATCAGAGATAAAGAAAACAAACTACAATAACGGCTCATAATCTGACATCAGACTCAACACCCTAACCAAGAACTCTTCCAAGTTCCAATTTCAGCGTTTGCTGATTGATTTCATTCACATACAAACGAAATTACCTTCCCAACAAAGGTTGAAACATTTTAAATGACCAATGCACTAACCAACTATGAAGTAAATGGCGGGTGGTCAAACCTCCCACCACTGCCCTTTTCTGCCCGTTAAAAATACGCAGACAGAAACACTTGATAAATGACCTAAAAATGATGAGCACCTCCTTAAAATAAGCCCTCACTCATTTTTTGGACCTAAAAACTGACTCGATCTTATAACTCACCTATTCTTCACTTTAACACACTAACACTAATACAGGACAATTTAGTGCACGAGCTGCCCGTCACTACTGGTCTGAAAGAATCAGATGTGCGTGGTTATCATGTGACAAAAGCTATTTCCGTGACTGAGAACGAAACTCGACTTACTACTGAGGGGCTGATAAATTTGGCAGAGGAGGTGGTGGTGGATTTTAGTTATTTAGGTGAATTGGTCACCGGTGAAGGTTTGGCCAAAGGACCAGCCAGGAGGGACAACATTGTTGCAGAAAACTGTGCTGCCATCACTTGTGATGACCTTGAAAGAGAGGTTCTGTCCATCGAGGTAAGAGTTGCTTTGCCAATTTTGACCCCAGTTTCTGGACATTGGTTCCCAATCAGTGCTTGACCCTTTTATGGAAACAGCATGGACATCACCAGCACCTCCAACGTTGGTGATTAGGACCAAGTTGAAGTAAGAGTGGCCATTTATGGTGAATCTAATTCCCCCTCTCTTCTGGCAGGGTACCCTGCAAGAACCCAAAGCATCAAATTAGAACTTCAGGAAGAATATGAACAACTGTAAGAGCCACGCTTTTTTTTTTTTTTTGGGTCAGTGTACTTAGTTGTAAGGTTGGGTGGAATCCACTATCAATTTCAATCACTGAAATTGCTTAGGTTCTCAAATCAACAAATTAAATCAGTTTAAAAAACATTATTCAGATGTGGGTTTTTTTTTTTTTTTTTTTTTTTTTTTTTGGGGGGGGGGGGAGATATACTATCTGCCATTTAAAAAAAAAAAGAGTAGGAATCCAGTTTAATACATTTTTCTTTAATTTCCTTCAATCGTAGATTAATGCCTCTTGATCTACACTAAAACAAGAAATTGATGAAAAAGCATTTGAGAAAAATTAGATCCGAGAAAGAGGATCTGATTGCCTAAACATATGGACTACAAACAGTGAAAATGTTATTTTTGAGCCAAAAAAACACCACTTTGTGCAAATAAAGTGCAGATTAAGAGTGTATCTATTCCATTGGCCCTTAAATAATGGAGATTAATAGGGGATAATGGTCTGCGCACAAAAGTTCAAATAGGCACATGTCATCCACTCACGCATGCATGCACATATTATATGCATATATATACTCATATAAACATAACTTTGTACTTTTATGAATGTTCACTTCTCAATATAGGTAGGGACATATAAACAATATTACGTGGACTTAGTTTGTTAGTTTAATTCATAACTGTTATGGATCGGTAATAGGTCGGTCAATAACATAAGCATAATAGCTGTGATTGATTAGATCAACAATTTAGTTTGAAAAACATTGATAAGAGGGGGAGTTTTTAATTAGTTAAGAAGGGTCAAGTGCAAACCTTCTGTAAGCCACAGGAACAATCCCAGCTGTGTACTGAGCAATTTGCTGGAATACAGGCTGAGAGAGGTCAAAATGCTCTTGGGGAGGGTTGCACCAGCCACCAGCATTGTTAGGAAGGGCATTGTTAGGAGGGCAGAAATTGGTGGCTGTGACCACAATAGAGCTAGGGAGGCACCACCTTGGGTCATCCACACACCTAATCTCAAAACAAGCCCCACAGCTCAAACCATTGTTGAACAGGGCTGTGCTTAAAGCAGCTGTGTTGGTACCATATCCTTGGCTATATAGGTTCCCATAACCACAGGCCCCACCTGCCCAACAAAACCAGAAATTTAATTGATAGTTCTTTCTACAACTGAAACAGATTGATCTTCTCTATATTGTTCTTTTTGGGCATTTGTGTGTGGTGGTAAATAAGACTGTATATATTTGACAATAGTGGAGAGTCTCATGCACTTAATTATACTTTATATTATATGTGCCTAACACATATAATGTGTGCTTTGGGTAGTAGATGGTGATACATACCCATTGTGTCAGAAGCATCACCACCTCCATAGAAAGTGGCATGAGCATTAGTCCATCCCTCATCATACCCATGAACAGATGAGAGTAGAGAGAGAAAGCCCACCATGAAAAACACGAGAAGAGACATTTTCCTGCACACAAGATTGAACTGTTTGTTAGAGACCTCTGAAACCTGCCAAGTGACCTTGAAGCTCCTTTTTTCTTTTGTTACATTGAAGAAAAGAAAGGGAGCCTCTACTTTTGATTAGTAGAATAACAAACAATTCAAGGGTTCAAAGAAAAACCCAACACGTATGCTCTTAGAAGTGAGAGAAAAATGGTTACATCATACACTTACCTAGAGAGAGAGAGTAAGATGTGGGTTTGTGAGGCAATGGGCTGGGGTTGGGGTGCGTATAAATAGATGCTAAGCTAGGCCAACACTGCCTTGCAAAGCCAACATCACCCCCCACAGACGCTTTTGGTTGTGGGGACTCACAAACGCCAGGTGCTAGAAGTCTTTTGTTTATATGAAGGAAGCAGTTTTGGCTTGACACCACGTGGTTCAAAACCTCTGCATGGCTCGCTGTTTGTATCCAAGTAAAATTGTCTTAATGACGTTTTCAAAAGGATAACAAAGTCTCTAACTCACAATACAACCAAGTTTGTAGGGACAGTACAGTGGCTTAATTCTCTCTCCAAGTATATATGTATTATAAAACTCCAAGGGATTATTCAAGAAACAAATTGAAAATTCAAATGTTCTGAATTTGAATTTTTGTAATTTTTTAGAATCATATCATGAGGAATTTATCGATTATGAGCAGCTTAATCTCAACGTAAATGGTATATCTTTAACCAGATCGATGAAAAAATCAGTCAAAGTGCGTATAAGGTAATCCGAATATCTCTGACATTTAAAAAAAAAAAATACATTTATAAGGAGGTTCCAAATGGTATTAGTTTGGTTAATTTGCAATGCCACAGGTTTATACATTTTATTTGGTCACCAATTTGGTTGAGGGTAACACAAAATTAAGTAGTCTACTCTCCTCCCTTCGAGGGTAAGTGAGCCCGATATTCGTTTAAACGGATCGTAGATCCTATAACATTGTCAATTGAGTAATGGTAGATGGACTTAAAAATTAGATTTGATAATCTCAATCATTGAATAGGTAGTGAGTCTCAATAAATGCTAGGACCCACAGTGAAATCAATGGTTAAAATTATCAAGTCTAATTTTTAAGTTTATTTTTTAAATTCATGTAACATTGCTCTGTCAATTACCATCTTGGGTTCGTTCGAATTAATGGCAGTAGTGTCTTCACCTCTCAAATGTAGGGGTGATAATTTTTAATATTACACCAAAACACGATTTGAAATCGATATAAAATATAGGTGTTAGAGTTGATTATTTTTCAACACGAATCTATAAAATACACGACTTATGAATATGAATAATAAATGAATCGAGTTAGTGTCAAACACAAATAACACAAAATTGACACGGCTAACACATTTAACTAGTGTTACAGGATTTGTTATTTTTTATTAAATATTGACATAATTCTTATACAAAAGAAATGTTTTTACTCATTTTTGTTATTACTATTATTAAATTAATTTTAATTTATATAAAAAGTACTAGTGCGCGTTCAATTAAGTAATAATAGAATCTTAGATTTAAATATCAACATTAAATTTTTAATTTATAAATTACACGAATATAACACAAAAATAAGCAAGTCAGGTTAATACAATACAATTAATTAAAAAGATTGAATTAAAATTGATTAATGACGAACCCGTAAATAACATGATACGGAAGTTGACATGACTGTCAAGCTTACTCAAATGGTATGTATCAGATTCAACCTTTGCAAAAGATCACGTACGCTTACTCAAATGTTCTATCGTGTATTTCTTGTACAACATGATCAAGTTTGGACCGCATATCGAGAATTATCTCATTTGAACTATCTAATAAAATTAATAGTCGAGATTATTAAGTCTAATTTTTAAATTTATTTTTTAAGTTCATGTAATATTACTCTTTTTAATAAGTAAATCTTACATCAATTTAATTACCCAAAAAAAATCCTAATTTTAATGAGCATTCTTGAGATTCATCAGTATTTCAGAAGTGAATGAGAGACTCACTTGTATATAATAAATTCTACTTGAATAAATAATAAATAAAATGTCAAAAAATATTAAAAAATATATATATTAAAAGCGACCTCGCTCGGATTTTCATATTAAAAAAAGAATAATGTTAGACTGGCTAAATTTTAGAACCAAATTTAGAACTCAAATGACATGACAGTTGATTATTTAAAATTTTTATTGGGCCTAAATGACATCACACGAATCAAAGAAGCCCAAGTTAATTGTCATGTTATTTGAACTTTAAATTTAATTCTAAAATTTGAACAATCTACCGTTACTGTTAAAACAATATGTGAGGCCTGAATTCTCTGATTACATTCAGACCTTGAAGCCGACTATTAGGACTTCAAAACTGTGGAATGGTGCGTAGCGAAATAAATTGCAACTTTGACCCCTCATTTATTGTAACTAACCCCCACATGGGAATTGAGTTGTTCGCAGGGCACGACTCCTCTGCTGTTCACAAAGACCTTTAGTACTAGCAGGCTCCCAAAATTTAAGACCAGACACAACAAATATTAATAAATAATAAAAATTTTATATTATAATTCTCATCTGACTTCGAATCCAATAGAAAAATCATAATATTAATTTTAATCCAAATACTTGAAAGGTTTTATTTTGAGTAATCTATATTTCGGGGTAATCCCACATCGGATAGCCTTAAAAAAGTGTGTGTGTTTATATATACTTTGCAGCCTTCACCATTATGGTGTTGGTTGTAGTTGTCCTCTAATAAAAAAAATCATGTGTTCTAGGGTATCCGTTTGTGGGCTCTGCTAACCTTCCTCCTTTGTAGATCTGACCATAGGTCGGGTGAGGTTTTAGGACTTGGGTGGGTAAGGGCAGGGGCTATCCCATATCGGATAGCCCTTAGGTTGTGTGTGTGTTTATATGAACTCTGCAGCTTTCACCTTTAAAGTGTTGATCGTAGTTGTCCTCTAATCAACCAAAAAAAAAAAATTTAAAGAATTGAGAATTGTAGAATTCAAAATCCAACTCAAATAACCTATTTGATCCGAACAAAATCATTCAGCTAAATAAAAATCAAATCTAAATTTCAATTCAATTTCATAGATTCTTATATAATTAGAGAATTGAAACTACTTCTATATTAGAAACACATAGGCGCACACACACAGATATATCTAAAATATAAAATATGTCAGATTTTAATAAGTATATTCGACGATCTTAAATAGACTCATTCAATGACCATCAACATCACTCTTAAAATTATTCACATTATATGATATAATTGATTTAAATTCATATTTGAATAATTGGTCAAAAAACATTAATTTATATCTATGTAATCAAAATTGAGTCAGATTTAATATAAACTAAAAAATTAATTTATTAAAAAACATATCTCCAAAATATTTTCTATCAAAAAAGATCATCATTTGTAATCAATATAAGTTATTACAAAATTAAAAAATCTTTTTACTCGATTTTACTTGTATAAAGATCAAGTAAAATTTTAATTTATAAAAATACATTAATGTTGGGTTTTCTTAAGAGATAAAAAAAGAATTTAGTCTTGAACTTTTGATTCAATAGTTATATGTATCAAATATATGTAAGACATGTTAATTTGAGATATTTGATATAATTAATTAAATAAATAAAATTAAAATTAATTATAGTTAATATAAATGTGTTGGTGCCCCCTGTTAATATCTGTTAAATTGATGACCTTTTTTAATCAAAATTCAAATTATGCTCTCTACTGCATTTACTTCTTCGTCGGTCATGGGCGGCACACACACCTACACAGATGATATTAATGGTGACTTTGACTCATTTACTTCTTATGCCAAAGAAAATCCTTTGTTGCAAGATTTTGAGCTAATATACTGATATAATTTGGTGATCTAATTTACTGTGATCTTTAGATTGACTGAAAATTTCATCAAACATTAGAACTTGGTGATGATCTAATGATTTTTATAAAGTCACATCATTATGTCAACAAATTAAATAAATTTTTTTTCTCTAATTATTAAATACAAAGCATGTATAAAAGTTTTATATTTTTAAGAATAAATTTTATCCATACTCCCGATAGATAGTCTTAACTTTGACGATACCATTTCTAAATTTTAAAATTTCGCTGCACTCTCTTTTGGTTCGTATATTCATTTCAAATACACCATTTACCGTGTCGAATCGATGCTAATAATTAAAACAAAAAAGAGTGATATTATCATCATTTTCTTCAAAAATGTTAATTTTATCCCGTCTTCCTCACGACCACTCCACGGTCCACCCCCCTATCTTCCTCTATTTACACACACCATTGCACCACCACGCCACCCTTTGCAATACGTTCCCCTTCCTACCTTATTTACACACATCACTGCACCATCATGTTAATGTTCAATTTTATTAAATTAATACTAAATTAATATTTAATTTCATAAAATTAATTAGCATTAAATTGAACTTATATTTTATCATATTAATTAGCATTTAATTCATCTCATCAAATTAAACCAGAACCAAATTAACATTAATCAAATTTGCATTAACTTAACATTCATTAAATTAGTATTTAGAATGTTACATGCATTATATTTAAAGTATCATTGGAACAAAAAATTATTTTAGAGTATTTAAACATATTTTATCATAGCATGATTTTTGTCTTGCGTTAGCTAATTTTTAATTTTTTTAGAGTTTTACATGTTCTATTGAAAATGTTCTCAACTAAACAAACTCTGACACGGGGTGTCAATAAAATTTCAAAATCTGAAGGGAGTTTTGCTAAAGTTAAGCCTATTTAGAAAGAGTGTGTCACAAAATTTATCCTATTTTTAATTATACTTGATTTTATTATTTTAATGATTCGTCTACCAATATTATTCGTTATACTCCACACACATCTTGTGCAACACACACACAAAACAAGGGTAACATATATGAGAGAAATGTGTTTTATTATATATATAACTGAAAAAAAAAATTGGTATCAAACCTCAATTATTACATTTGTGGTTACTTTTATCATATTTATGAATTCTTTTATCACTGTTGTGATAATCCAAAAAATAGTTATTATAATAATGATAAAGACATTTAAAAATGTGGTAAAAAAACACACACAAATAGACATACTCATAAATGTGGTAATTGTTTTTACAAATAAAAAGTGATTAAAATAATTACCACAAATGTGATAAAAATACTCATAAAAATAATAAATTTTTTCGTTGTAAAAACAACTATTAAAGTGGTAAAAATTAGAAATATAGTATCGAAATTATTATTTCGGTACTGTAGTAAAGTCCATATATATGTGTTATTGAGATCTAATTTACTGGCATATTTTGTTGATCTAATTTATTATGATATTTAGATTGATTGTAGATTTATTAAATATTAAAATTTGACATTGATCTAATAATTTTTATGAAATTATATTATTATATAAAGAGAGAATGACAGGCAGATTCTTTTGGGACTTGATATTCTTTTTTCCCACATGCCATGCAACAGAACAGAGCAGGCTCAGGTTACAGCTTTTTGGAAATGTGTATACAAAAAGTGTAGATACACGCATTCAATTAATGTGATAAATGGCGTAAGAGCTACCTCTTGGTTGGTTCTTCCAAGGTAACAGCCAACAGAGCATCTGCTCATCATCATCCATGCGCTCTCTCTCTCTCTCTCTCTCTCTCTCCAATCAATTTATGTCATCTTTAGCAGAGCTTATGGTTTTGGTACTGTAAAATATATTTGGTGTTGTAGTGTTATGTATAATTTTAAATTTTTTTTATACAATTTTTAAAATTTTTTTATAAATTTTTAGAATAGTATGATCAATCTTAAAATTATTAAGTTCGATTTTAATAATTTTAAGATCTCTTCCTAGTACTAAAAGAATTATAACTTGATCCAAAAAATTTATAACTTAAATTTTAAAAATTATAAAACGACCCAAAAAATTTGTACACTTTTTAAAATACTCACAAAATTTATAAACTTTAGTATCGTACCTCTTTCGATATTGAAGTCGAATACTTACCCTTATGTGTATTTATTTTTTATCATATCCTATAGTATTGCATGAAATTTTGAAATCTAATTTATTAAGTAACAATTCAAATATTTTAAGTTATGATTTAATAGAAACTGATTTCATAATCTTATTCCATGGGACCAAATCTCGGTTTGTCCCTCCAACTCTGTAACATGTTTTAGTGTAGGGGTTTCTGTTGGCCTTGGTTTCAATTACCGTTTCATTGCTTTACGACTGTAACCATATATACATTAAAATTGGCGTTTTAATGTACATTAAGATCTAGTGATAAGAGCATACGCTCATCTGCATGCTATTGTGAGTTTAAACCTCATTCTCTTTCTCCTCTTAACGGTTTTTTTTTTTGTGCCTTGAAATTAGGGATAATAATCGTGTTGTGTGGGGCATGTTTATGCCGTGTCATTTATGGGTTCGTGTTGAATACTAATCAATCTTAGTCTAATATGTTTAATTAATCATGTCGTGTCGACCTAACATATTTATTTTTATGTCGTGTTTATATTGACTAATGTAACCTGATAATACACAAATTGGTCTTGTGTAAGATCAACAATCAAAAATATGAATAGAGGCAATCAATGATCAATAAACAAACAATTAATGGTAAAACGGTAAATAATGGAGCTAACACAGGGATTTATAGTGGTTCGGTCCGAGTGACTTACTCCACTCTCGGAAACTGCAGCGGTGGTCGGAGATCTTTATTGATGAATAGTGTAATCGGGAGGATGTACTCCAGGAGTATTACAATGCTTTAGGAGAGAGAGATAAATCAATGTGTATAGGGATCTTGTAGAGGTATCAAGGTCATGCCCTTTATGTAGATAGAGCTTACATTATATAGGCTTAGTAAGACAGTGAGGCGGTGACGTGAGGGAGATGACTTCTACTATTTTGATAAGTGTAGTTATGATAGGATTAGATCTCTGAGCGTATCTAGATATTTTCTCCCTCATGCTCCTATTCCGTCGGAGGAAGATCCTGAGCTGGGTTGGACCTGATCCTGAGCTTGGACTTAGGTTGAAATGGCAAAGTAATGAGCAATGAGCAATGCTTGGACAGTTGAGGGGGCCATGGGCGACGCCCCAAGTGCTTGGGCGTTGGTTCTTGGTACTTTGGGTGTTGGCTTCTTGGACGTTGGTTCTTGAATGTCCGCCTCTTGGACATTGGCCTCTTGGGCGTTGGCCTCTTGACGTCCTTTTGGATTTCCTCCTAATGGGTCGACCCAGATTCAGTTGGGCTCTTTTTTGGGCTTTCTTGATTTATTTAAATTGAATTTGACCCAATTAATTTCGAGCTCATCATTTGCCCTCTATGCCCCAAGCCTCTGACTTTTCGAGAGAAAGGGATTGCAGGTATGTGCTTCCTCTTCATCGGAGTGAGTTGACATTTTTCTTGTCTTCAGGGCTCCATTGTATTGATCGGCATCAAAATTTTTGTTTTCTCCTTTCTTTCTTTTTTTCTTTTCCTTTTTTTTTTCTTGGCTTGGTTTGGCACCGCCCTTTTTTGACTTCTCTTTTCTCTTTTTTTTTTCTTTTCCTTTCTTCATTTGGGCTGGGCGCCACCTTTGCTCCTGTTCCTCTTTTTTTTTTTCTTGGTCTGCTGGCTTGTTGGGTTGGCCTTCTCCCCTCTTTTTTTTTTGTCTTTTCTTCATTTGTTGTCCTGGTCGCTGCCCTCTTAATCTCTCTCCCTTTCTCTTTTTTTTTTTCATTTTTTTTTCTTTCTTCTTAGCTGTCCTGGCGCCGGCCTCCCTTTCTCCTTTTTTTTTTTTTTTTTTTCTTTCTTTTTTGTCTTCTTAGCTGTCCTAGGCGTCGCCCCTTCTTATTTCTCTTTTCTTTTTTTCTTCCTAGCCTGGTTTGGCATCGCCCTTCTGGGCACTGGCCTTCTCCCTTTCTCTTTTTTTTTTTTGGTTTGGCCTGGGCGTCGCCTCTTGCACTCTTCCCCCCTCCCTTTTTTTTTCTTTGGCTTCTTCTTGGGCGCCGCCTTTTCTTTCTCCTCTATTTTTTTTTCTTTTCTTCCTTGCTTCTTCTTGGGAGCCACCCTCTCTCTCTTCTTTTTTTTTTTTTGGCGACATCAAAGGCCTTGGGCGCTATGTTTGGGCAACACCTTAAGTCTGGCTATGGGCTGCGCCTCCCTGATGCTTGGTCACTAACTGACCTTGTCTCTAAATAAGCACCCTGTTAATCTGGGGACTTTCTTTACTTTTAGGGTGGTGTCTCTATCTCCTCTCAAGAGAGCGAGATTTGATGCCCCTAGTGCTCCTCGATCAAGGACTGATGGCTAGGTTGCTTCGCGGGAGTAAGATCAGGTGGTGCCCCCACTTCTTCCCAAACTGTGTACTAGAACTAGCCCTTGTACCGCTACATGAGTTGAGACTCTAGTGCGATTTCTACGGGGATTTGTGGCTTCAATCTGCTTCTAATAGTGGCTCGGTTGCAGATGACCTGAGCTTCAACAGTGTACCTGGCAAAGACAATGTTATCTCAACATTAAAATATCTAACATGATTACCTGGAGAGAGGGATATGTTATTTGCGTGAGAGCAAAGTTAGAGTTGTGGGCGTCCTGTGAGAGGGATGCATAAGCTGAGGTCGAGCTACGTATAGTCTCAGGAAATGGACTTGCGCGAGAGCAGAGTCAATGAGGCCGAGCTACGTATAGTCTTAGGAGATGGACTTGTGCGAGAGCATAGTCATAGAGGCCTAGCTACGTATAGTCTCGGGAGATGGACTTGCACGAGAGCAGAGTCATAGAGGCTGAGCTACGTATAGTCTCGGGAGATGGACTTGCGCGAGAGAAGAGTCATAGAGGCCGAACTACGTATAGTCTCGAGAGATGGACTTGCACGAGCGCAGAGTCATAGAAGCCGAACTACGTATAGTCTCAGGAGATGGTTGTCATGACAGAGATTTACTAGGTGACTACTTGCACGAGAGTAGAGTCATAGTCCTAGCATGGAAGGGGCCCAAGGTGGAGAGGGCGAGACCCCTCGTCTGGGCGTCTGCTGCTGGGCGCCTGACGATGACGCCTTTTGTCTTTTTGTCTTCCTTGTTCTTAGGTTATGCTCTGATTTTTGTAAGCTATTTGTAAATTTTAGGAAAACAATTCGGACACAATAATCTTCGCAAAGTTTTATTTCATAAAATAATAAATAACAACATAAATCAACTAAAAAAATAATGGATAGAAAAAATCTTCTGGTGTTCGGCGTCCATAGGTGGGCCGAGGCTTTTTTGGTAGAGTTTGAGTCAACTCCTCTTAGCCCTTAGGCGATCATCTGGATTTCTCCGAGGGGTTATTGGCGTTCTCTATCATCCTGGGCCCAATCAAGTTGCGGGGCTTGTCCTTTGCCATCAACATACTGCCTCAAGCGCCCACGTTGTATGAGCTCCTTGATTTGCCTTTTAAGGTCGAAGCAGTCGTCAGTGTTATGGCCCGTGGTCGCGGTGGAAGCGGCAGTACTTGTTCGGACTCCTCCGGTTCGGGGTGGTCTTCATCTTCTTTGGCCAATGTACTGTAGGGTCATCCTGTATTTGAAATAGGATATGTTCCACAGAAGTATTAAGTGGCGTAAAGGCTTGCCGTTCTCTAAGAGGTGGGGAACAAGACGGTCTTTAACAAAGATTCTCTCTGTCCTCTTTCTCTTGTTCTCCGCCTCCCACCTGTCTTCGTGGGCGTCTTTCCTTTTCTAGCCCCTATGGGAAGACTCGCCTCGACTGGCCTTGGTGACATCCTCGACGTTCATGTATTTTTGTGCCTTAGACAACAGCTCGAGCATGCTGGAAGATGGCTTCTTAAGGACAGAGAACATAAAACTGGAGGTGCGAAGGCCAACGATAAAGGCAGCCAGGGCTACCTTGTCATTTGGCTCCTCAATCTGGAGAGCCTCCTCGTTAAAGCGGGCGAGGTGGTCTCTCAGGCTTTCATCCTTGTCCTTCTTGATGGTGAGTAGGTGAGTCACTAGTTTCTGATGTCGACGTCCCCCAATGAAGTGGGAGACGAAAGGCTACTAAGTTTTGCAAAAGAATGGATGAAGGAGGGTCTAATCTTGGAGAACTATTGGCGGGCAGACCCCTTCAAGGTGGTAGGGAAGGTTCTACATATAATCTCCTCAGGCACGTTGTGGAGTTGCATGAGGGACTTATATGTGTCAAAATGGTCGAGGGGGTCTTTGGTGCCATCGAAGATCTCGATGGTGGGCATCTTGAATTTTGAAGGTAGAGGGTAATTGGTAATATCAACAATAAAAGGCGTATTAGTGCGTCTTACCAAGTAGTCCACGATTTCAGGCGCCTGTGCTTTGATGGCATTGAAGGCATCGCCGAGTTGGTTTTGTACCACTCTGATTTTCTCATCCCACTGGTTAGGGACATCCTCCATTGGGTGGTGGTATTGGCTTTCATGATCTCTGTATTGACTTCCTCTATCTTCGTTCTCCTGCACAGGTTCATAAGGATGGGACGCTCGTGGACTCCTTACGCGTTGAAGAGGGACTGGGCGAGGGGCACCCTGGAGTGGTCCTGCCTGGTGCCCAAAAAGGATAGGTAGTTGCTCCTTTCTTGGTGGGGGGAGTGGAACTCGTCCTGCGAGAGGGGCGACGCCTCCTTGGGAGAACATGAGTTAGATGATTTGTTGGTTCTAGCTCACCAGCAGTTGCATGGTCTAGAGGAGTTGTTGCTGTTGTCCAGCGAGTAGAGTAGTAGTAACAGATGGTTCTACAGGGTGCAAGGGGAGGCGAAGCCTCCTCTCGGTGGGTCGGGTTATTGTCTCCCGGCTGTTGGCTCATTGATCTGATAGTGATTACCATGGATCAAAAGAGTAGGAAAACTAGTCGATTCCCACAGACAACGTCAAACTGATGATGCACAAATTGGTCTCGTGCAAGATCAATAGTCAAGAATATGAATAGAGGCAATTAATGATCAATAAACAAACAATAAATAGTAAAATGGTAAATAATGGAGCTAACATAGGGATTTATAGTTGTTCGGTCCACGTGACCTACTCCACTCTCAGAAACGGCAGCGGTGATTGAAGATCTTTATTAATGAATAGTGTCAAGTGCTTGGGCGTTGGCTCTTGATGCTTTGGGTGTTGGCCTCTTGGACGTTGGCCTCTTGTACCTCTTGGACGTCCGCCTCTTTGATGTCTGCCTCTTGGACGTTCGTCTCTTGGGCGTTGGCCTCTTAATGTCATTTTGAATTTCCTCTTGATGGGTCGACCCAAATTCAGTTGGGCTCTTTTTTGGACTTTCTTGATTTATTTAAATTGAACTTGACCCAATTCATTTCGGGCTCATCATAACCTATAAATAAAAAATTTATTGTAAAGATTTATGTTTAAGATTTCATTATTACTTGATTAAACCCATGCTCACACGTTTTTTTATAAATTAAAAATTAACTTAATATACATAATAATAAAAATGAGTAAAAACATCTTTTTTGTATAATAATTATGTAAATACTTGATAAAAAACAACAACAAAATTGTCATTTTAATGGGTAATTTAAAATGAATAGTCAAGACATAGGTTATACTAGATTAGTTATTAACCTAATTTTTATCTTGTATTTAAAGGTCTTTCTTTGAATGAAAAAGGCATGTTGTATTCCTCGACAAATTTTTTTTGTGAAAGACTTGGGAGGTTGGATTCTCCTTGAAGTAAACCAGGGGAAGTTTCCACCCCCTCAAACTGAGTTTCATTTTCCCAATTTTATTTTTTGTTTGCTTTCTAAATTTTTCAAAGTGTGCACATAACATCTTGTTGGATCGTAATTTTGACAATTTTTGCAGTAACTGACCTCATCTTCACTTACAAAAAAAAAAAAGAAGAAAACATCATCATAACTTGTCTCAAATATTTTGATACCATATAACTAATAATGTAAATTTTCTCTTGATTGAAAAAAAATAAAAATAAAAAGACAAATATTTTCATACTACCTACCTACAATACTAAATCTGCACTCCCCTTAAAGATTTGTATTCTTTAAAGCTTAGGAAGCTCCCCTTATGTGTGTACTACATCGGGGTTCTTGGAAGTTGATCAAAAATATTATTTTTCTTAAAAGTTACCGTTAATATTGACATACTACACTACACCGTAGTCTTAAGAGTTTACTCAATATTGTCAACCTTCCACTCTGATATTATTTGTTTAAAGATTGAGAGTCTAGCGATCCAAGACAATATATATATATATATATATATATATATATATATATATATATATATATAACTCATATTTACGTAAAAGTTTAAGTCTATAGGTAATGAGCCCATCAACAATATATTAAAATACTTTAATTTATTTTTCGTGGAGTTACTACTCAAGATGCCTTGGACATTTTTTTATTTTTTTGATTTACAAAAAGAATGTCGTCACAAAAATATAACTATTCACTCAACGTCAATGCAGATTGCTCAATAGAATTCCACAAGATCTCAATATATGTGAACCTTTGTTGCTTTTAAATTTAACTCCTTCACACATGTTGGCCTATCAATGGTGCCAATTTTAATTCGAATTCGATCCAAAATTAAGTGTATTTAGTAGGATATGAATTTATATTTAAACTGTTTATCCAAATCTGATTAAAATTTTTTAAACAGATTTAAATTTGGATACATGTAAATTCGATCCAATAAAAATCTAATCCGGTATATATACATAAATATTTAATTGAGAAAAATTATTGTATATATTTACATAATTAGTTAGATTATTAATGAGATTGATATAAAATTAAATAAAAATTATTAAATAGAGTGATTAGTTAATTAAATTAGATTAAAATATATCCTAAATTTGGTAAAATTATTAATTTATTATAAAATTTTATTGGGATTCAAATTTTCAGATTAAATTGAATATCCGATTATTAACAGTTGTAAATATAAATTAAGATTTTGAAATCTTTCGAACAAATTGATCTAGTTCGGAACTCAAATTTTTTATCTGATTTAGATCTAGTAAATATATTGATGATACCTCAAAATAAATCTCAAGTGTCAGCTCAGGAGGTCAGATCAGCCCAGGAGGTCAGACTAGGCAAACAGAACTCAGAAGGGTAGAGCTAGAGATACCCTCGAGATAAGCGATGACAATGACAACCAAAGCAACAACTAAATAATCACGAGAGGTTCCTAAAGTGTTAGGAAGCTATAATCAAGACACCTAATCTCACCCAACCAAGATCTTCTCCTAAAAATTAGGGAGAACCCCGCGAAGTAAGGGCAAAAATCTCGGTCAGGATCCCACTTAGTAGGGAATGACCCTATAAATGCAATGTAACACCTCCTAATAGGGGGAGGAACCCGAGAAACAAAAAGGAGCCATGGTAACCTTGTAACGATTATTATTGAAAGAAAAAGAGTAAGAGCCTTAATTCCAGAGTGGACTAGCCAAGTTCTCGAGCTGGTGAACCACTATATTTCTACTGTGTTAATTCTCCAACTCCCCAACAATTCCTCGAGTCTAATAGTTCAAATCCTAATTATTCAAATATTATTTTTTTTATTTACTCGTCATCATAAAAATGGTTTCACGTTAAAATACACCATCAGTTTGGCGCCGTCTGTGGGAAACAAAACTTTCTCCAGGCCAAAATCGGAGGTAGGGGAGGAAGAATCATCCCTCTTATGCCTCTTCGAAGGAGCTCTAGTGTCTTCGCTTTTATCAGATTCTAAAGAAAAATAGTTGAATTCAGGAAAAAAAGGAAAGTCTCGTTCAGCCGCAGCAACACTAAACAAAAACAGATTGTCTGATGTCATGAGTTCAGAAAAGGACATGAGTTCAGCACGAAAATGGATGAAGCATGAAACTTCATCCTCCTCAAGGTCAAAGAAATTCTGCAACTGTAAGAAACTCGTCATTACCTCGTAGACGTTAGAAGAGGAAGAAACTGGTCATGACAGCCCATCCCATGGGTGAAAGACGATAGAGACACAAGCAAATATAGGCCAAAATAAATCCAATAGAAGGGTGAATGGGAAGGCGCAGACCTAACTCCAAAGCTGCTTCAAAGAAGCACGTCTCCCTAAGAGGAAGGTAATTACAGTGTTCATTGGAGCTTGGAGCACGTAGAGGTAACTCCAAATCAAGAAAAAATTTCTTTTTTATCCTCTCTAAATCAGAGGACGTCTCTACTGAGGGAATAAAGTAGCGAGTATGCCACATCCACTCAACCCCAAAGGAGATTCGCTCTTGAAACAGAGCAGAAAAGGGGGCAGACATAGTGGTTTCAAGCGAAAAAGAGAAGAGAAGGAAATAGAAGGCGTTAAGCCCTCAAGAATCACAAAGGGATACCCGGAGGGAAGTGATAGCCAGTACTTATAGAAATCATTTGAAGACCTCAGATTTTTAGGAAGTTGTTAATTACACGAAATCTTAAGTCGGTGGGTCTCTAGGTTTCCAAATTAAGGAAGCATAAACCTTTTTGGTAAGAGGACAATGCATCAAAGGTGGACATTAACTACACCCCGGGACAAAACAAGCAGACCTCCAAAAAGGGGTCCAGAACATCAAAGAAATGTCAAAACAGACCCTTGTAATTCAGGAGTTCAGCAAGTCCGAGGTGAGGAAATCAATGCACACAAGCAGCTGCATCTAGGCATGCTCTTCCAGGTTGTCACCTTGCCAATGGTACATGACAGCCCTGAAGCTCGGAACATTGGCACAAGAGGACAGAACATGATAGTATGCTCTCCACCTCGCTTAATCAGAACAGATAAACTCGAAAAACAGGGAAGAGAACCTGACCAATGGCTACACGTGCACATGTCCCCTAAGGCTTGCCAAAGGGACCCCTCAAATCGGGTCGGTGGTTATTTAGCCTTGGCAACAAGTCAGCACCTAGCCAGTTTGCCGCACATGGAAAGGATGAACCCTCACCCTGGGACAAGAGGGAAATGTCTACTTCTTTCCAACATGATAAATCCTGACCTTTGGATCTGCTACACCAAGGCAACAATTTGACCCAGGATCCTGTTTGTCTGTCAAGGTCAGCTATGCAGGTCAGCATATGGGAGCCCCCCTTAAGGGTAAGACTTCAGGTACTCACTGTCTTATTTTCCAAATAGAAAAAAGCTAGACCTCTACTGTGTATGCTAGACTAACCGTGCAAACTTCCCAACCATTTGCTCCAAAATGTCTGAATGACTTGTTTGAAGCAAAAAAGGGGGGGGGGGAGAGGAAGTTGAGAAAAGTTGCATATGTGAGGTTACACTCTAATACAAAGGAAGTACAACTATGAGTTGTTAAGTTTAAAAAAAAAAAAAAGAGAAGACTTGCTTTATGTCCTAAGTCTTTAAGGACGAAGTAAGGCCAGAGTTTTGGTGGTCAGATTGTTGGAGTTAGGGCAGAAGTAGGTTCAAAAGCTGGAAGCTCAACTCGGTACATCAGCAATTATTCCTAACTTCTTTGCTTCAAAGAAGTCTTTGAGGATGAAGTGAGGCCAGAGCTCTGGTGGTCAGATTGCTGGAGTTAGGGCAGAAGCAGGTTCAGAAGCTGGAATCTCAGCTCGCCACATCAGCAGTTATTCCTAACTTCTTTGTTTCAAAGAGTTCTGAACGACCCTTTGAAGCAAGGGGAGAGGAGTTGAGGAATATTATATTTGATAAATGATAGAATAAAACAACAAGTTGAAAAGCAAAGGAAAAGAAGAGCCATAACCTGTAAATTAAACACAAAATGTTACAATTCTGACATTTTCGTCTCAAATTCCATTTCAAAAGGTTACAATTCTGAGATAATTAGCCCAAAGCTACAAAAAAAAAAACTTGCTCTGCATCCTAAGTTTCTGAGGGGGGAATAAGGCCAGAGTTCTGTTGGTCAGTTGCTGGTGCTGGGGCAGAAGCAAGTTCAGAAGTTGGAAGCTCAGCAAAAGTGATGGGTAAGTCAAAAGAGTTTGGGGAAGATCCAACGAGGGGAGCTTATGAATGTGGGGCCTCTGCAGCAGGTGGGAGAACTGAAGCCTCAGTGGCAAGGTCAGCAGGGGAGGGAAGCTCGATAATAGGGACATTTGAAGAGGCGGGGGGCTCACCTTCACCTTCTGCTTTAGCCACATCTGTGTCTTCATCGCTGGGAACATCAAAGTCGAAATTCAGGCTAGGGTAGGTCTCCTCAGCTTTTCCTTGGAAAGCAAGCCACCTAGAGACCCATTTGGTTGCAACATCATCCTGTAGCTTGACAATGTCTTTGTCCTTTGCAGATATAGCAACATTTAGCTCTTCAAACTCACTGCAAAGGGTGCCATTAGCCTCAGATAGAGCAACAAAATCTCTGGTTAAGCTTGCAAAAGAGCTCTGAGCTGCAGAAGCCTCCTGGCTAGCCTTGGCCCAGGCTTTCCTAGCCTTTCTCTCCCCCTCTTCAGCTTTGACCTTCGTAACTTCCAAGCCCTCAATGGTGGAAGCCTACTTCCCCACTTTGTCTTGTAGCTCTTGTAGCTGAGCTTGTAGATCATCATTTTCAAATGCCAACTCGGCAACCTTAACTTCGTAAGCTCTCACCATTTTGGCAGAATTTTTCGTAGACAGGACCCTGTTCATCAAGCTCTTGGCATTGATAGCAGACTTGGGGCAAGAGGAAAACAGACAGAAGTTAGGAAAGTTCAAAAAGAAAGAAAAGGTTATAAATGTGAACAAGAACTTACCGTAGTTAATCCGTGAAGAACGGAGCTTATTGAATCCTCAAGAGACAGTGAAAAGGCCCTTTTTATATCAGCATTGGGAAGAATAGAGGCAAGGACCTCTGCAGCAAGGTCGGGGTTATCAAGAAAGGAGCCCTCACTTTTGCCTGCCTTGAGGAGCTCCTCCTTTACAACCTTGGAACCCTCAGGTAGGGGAGGATTGATTAATGCAACAGGCGGACTAAGAGAGGCCAAGATCCGGGAGGTCGTCCCCACAACTCTCTCGACCTCAGAAGCGGAGGGGGATGGCTGTCCAGAAGTAGCAACACTTGGAGTAGTAGGAAAAGCGCCTTGGGAAGAGAAGTGTGGGACAGCTGGAGTAGAGGGAGTGAGTGACATGCCTGTCCTAGGCACCTTGGCAGGAGGAGAGGAGACATCGGCAAAGCTGGGTCCCGACTTGCATTTGGCGCTGTTCTTGTTGCTGCCCTTGATATTCTTCATTTGAAAAATTTTAGCCCTGAGTTCAGCAGCAGTGGGCTCCATTGAGGATGAACCTGTGGGACCTAAGAATATCTAAGCCTCGCCCTTAGACAGAGAAAAGAAGAGAGAAGGTGCAAAGAAAAAGTGTTACCTGACATATCTACGGTGGAAAGCGGGATGGGGCCCGCAACGAAAAGTGGAAGGGGAGTTTCAACCCTCACCTCAGGAAGGCAGAACCCGTGTTCTACAAGAGCCCAAAGTTGGATGAGCTCAGAATATCTCTTTGGTTTGCACTTTTTCAATTTTCGCAATACTCGCTCTTCTTTAGCGCTGAGCTCAGGTCGGATACCTAGAAAATCAAGGAAAATAATAAATAAATTAACAAAGCAGCCAGACTTGGTTTAAATACGGTCTGGACAGAAACATACCCAAATTATCGGAGACAGACCACTCTGTAGGGATGAAGAGGGTATCAGTTTTATCCTCTGAGTTGAACTCCCACTGTGTACCACCTACAAAGAAAAATTATTTTTTCCAGCCCTTATGGGAGCTTGGGAGGTAAGAGATGACTTGTTTGGCCTTAGCCCTCTTGGAAATATACAGAAAACCGTCAGAGGAGGTTTGCTTGACATTGAACAGCTCCATAAGTATGGAAACAGTAGGGACCCTGAGCTTATGGTCCCTAAAGAAGACTAGTAAACCTACAAGAATACCCCAGAAGTTGGGGGAGAGCTGGGCAGGGCAAAATTGAAGTGTTAAAGGACACATTTGATAAAATGATGAATGGGGAATCGAAGTCCGTTATCAAAAGTTGTCAGGAAGAAACAGACCTTCTTATGGACATAGTGAACATATATGGTGTACTTATCAGGACTCTAGGGTTGAACTCCTGGGGGAAAACCAAAGCGAGCACTGAGAACCTTCAGGTTAGAAGGGGTAAGTCCGCTGGGACCTACAAGTTCAGCGTTCCTAAAGGTAGCCCTGCGCTTGAAACAATGACTCTCACACCACTTACTTTGCCCTTGCCCTTATCAGGTCTATCAGGCTTGGGAGAAGAGGTGGAGGGGGCCTCCTCAGTTTTCACCTCTACCTCGGCATAGTCTACGCCAGGAAGTTGTCGATCTCGTCACCTACATCCCCTAAATCAGAATCTCTTTCGGTTGACCTATCGCCTAAGAGAGAAACAGAGGAAGGAGTTGCTCCAGAGGAGGTAGACATGATTGGCAAGGAGAAAGGCAATTCGAAAGAATGATAAAAAGGAGGAATACTAACTAAACACCCCCTGATAATCCTAGGGTCAGCACTGTACCTCCCAATAGTAAGAATTCGCACAGTGGAGTTCCAATCTACAAAGCGGGAAAGAGGAGATAGGCAACGATCGCGATTCCAAAAGAAAAAGAATCTAAAAACCCAAAAAAACAATGGCCACCTCGAAGTCGAGGGATCTAGAGTAAGGAAAGGTAAGAGAAAGAGAAAGGGGCAGAAGGAAGCGTACCTAGACAGAGAAGAGTGTAGCAAACATTAGTCAGAGAAGAAAATTGGAGGAGAGGAACAAAGCAGGACTTCGAGTCAAACCCAGAAAGCACAGTTTAGAGCAGAAAATAAAGAAATCGCAGAAAGAAAGAGCCGGAGACGAAGGTAAACAGCGTAGAAGGTGAACAGGGGATTTTGAGCAGTTTTCGGGTAGCCGTTTGAGCATTTAAAGCTTGAATGACGTGGGCTGAAACATGCACAGAAATCGAGGAAACCATGATTGCTGTAAACCGTCAAAATGCCCCTCCCACATATATCCCACACGCGGACTAAAGTCAAGTAGGTGCAGGCCTGGTCTAAGGTGAAAGCAGCTCAGCCCATGCCCAAGCTCGCTTGGGCCAAGGGTTGGGGGGCAACTGATGATACTTCAAAATAAATCTCAAATGTCAGCTCAGGAAGTCAGATCAACTTAGGAGGTCAGACTAGGCAAGCAAAACTCGGAAGAGTAGAGCTGGAGGTATCCTCGAGATAAGCGATGGAAATGACAACCAAAGCAACAACTGAATAATCACGAGAGGTTCCTAAAGCGTTAGGAAGCTATAAACAAGGCACCTAATCTCACCCAACCAAGATCTTCTTCTAAAAATTAGGGAGAACCCCGCGAAGTAAGGACAAAAATCTCGATCAGGATCCCACTTAGCAGAAAATTGCCCTATAAATGCAATGTAACACCTCCTAACAGGGGGAGGAACCCGAGAAACAAAAAGGAGCCATGGTAACCTTGTAACGACGATTATTGAAAGAAAAGGAGTAAGAGCCTTCATTCCAGAGTGAACTAGCCAAGCTCCCGAGCTGGTGAACTACTATATTTTTACTATGTTAATTCCCCAACTCCCCAACAATTCCCTCGAATCTAATAGCTCAGATCCTAATAATTTCAATATTGTTTCTTTTATTTACTCGTCATCACAAAAATGGTTTCACGTTGAAATACACCATCTTATATATATATATATATATATGAAACGATAAAACTTTTATTGATTAAATTCTTGAAACATAATTTTGAAGGGGAGGTAGCAAGAAACTTGGTGCTTTCTCCCTCCAAACACAACATTCGTTACAATTAATTGCAAACTTAGTCAAGTTATGCGCCACCTCATTAGCTGATCTATGAACCCAAGAAGCTGAGATTCGATCCAGGTTATCTAAATCCGATATGTTGACAACCCTAAACACATGGGCACACTCGATCTGCATGCCACACCCACCACTCTCTATATGCATGCGCATGCATTGTCTATAATTAATTTAAAAGCACTCTCTCCAGTGTTTCTTTACGTTTGAAAGTGAATGGCACCCACAATATATTTATTTGTACTACTTTTGTCTCAAACTTTGCATGTATTTTAATTTAGAAAGGGTGCTCTAATCCATCTTAAGTTACGATAATCAGTCGATGAGTTCAAAAGAGTAGTCGGTGCAAGTTTGAATACTCTATAACAAAAAAAAAATAGAAGGGGTGAAATAAAAAAGATTTCACACATTCAATTTCCATTTTCATTTTGTAGTGTACAATAGTAGGATCTAGTGTCAACATTAACACTTATGATCGTTATTGTTATTTAAAGCCAGAGGTAGAGCCAGAATTCAAGTTTAGGGGGACAAAATATGACTAAAGAAATTCATCAAAGCGACCTAGTGTACGAGACTCTCGTCCGTATGAAGTTTAGAAAGGATTAGATAAATGTATACAATCAATACAAAAAAACATTTAAAATCCAAATATAACAAGATATATAAGATTTTATTTATCCTAAATAAAATATAAGCAAAAAAGACACAAAAAAGTTCAAAAACATTTTAGTCAATATATATATATATATATATATATATATATATATATATATATATATATATATTAGCAAGGGCGGAGCTACTTGAGGATCAGGGGGCACGTGCCCACCCTAATATTTGTTTTTTAAAATATTACTTATGTATATTTCAAATAATTTGAAGTATATTTAAGTGTGTCTACTCTATCATTTTTTGTTCTATCAATTAGTATAGTCCCCGTACCTAAATAATTATGATTTTTTTGACACACTTTGGACACTTTAGGGATATATCTATGTAAGTTTTTGACATATCGAACTCATTTTTTTTAAGCTATAGAGATTTCAATTAAAAAAAAAGCTATAGAGATTATGACAACTAGGTTACTTAATTAAATGAGTGATGAATGACTAATAGTTTGATCATATATATGGAGAAATATTATATTATCTTTTATGCAGTTTGCTTCATTTGTTATGATGGGGTATAATTAGTCTCTCCTTCTTGTTTGTTTTTATTTATGTATGCTATATTTAACAAAGTTTCACCATTTTCATATTTTATAAATTTTTAAGTATCGAATACAATATAATAAATTTGAATATATTATTTTATTTTTATTGATTAGAAGAAAACAAATTAAAATTTTTTAGTAAAGTGTCTACCCTAGACATAATTTTTGGCTCTGCCCTTGTATATTAGTAATGATATTTCATATATGCCTGCATTAGATGGAATCTGAATCAATCCCTAATATGTGTATATATATATATATATATATATATATATATATATATATACCGGTAATGACATTTCACATATATATATGTATTGAATAGTATCTGAATCGATCCTTTACTAAGACACGCAAGCTCATTGATCCAGGTCCATGGGGGGTCTCATTCTCAAGCCCCATGTGCATGGTGGTGTGAACATAGTTAATTCACCTCTAGAGCTGTAGCATGTGCCGCTGTTCTGAATGTGGAAAAATCGCATAAGAGTTGTGAGAGAGTTTTATTCCTTACAAAGATGAGAAGTGACATATATACTAGAAAGTCGGCAACCACTTTTAGAACAAAAATATAGTATATTAAAAGCACCAAGGAAAAAAAGATAACCTTAAAGCAACCATGGCTTTGGACTTGCTCTCCAAAAGTTTCTGTTCTAGCCGTCCTTAATAACGGGTGGCTGTGGTTCAGAGTCTGCATTTAACAAATTCCGTAGCGATGGGAGTCTCTTAGATACTACTTACTTGATTAAAGATTAAAGCATCCTCGTTTCTAATTCAATCCAAATCTATATCAATGGTACTCTACTAAGTTCGATTCTAATCTCAATCAAGATTGATATTATATTACATATCATATAGGATTGTTTTGTTTTGTTTTGTGCTTGTAGACAATCTCACCCATAATACCAGAACAAAACTTGTCTGGGAAACATCTTGTCATTATTTTATATAATTATGAAATAAAGTTACAAATCAGTGCAATACCACTGTCCATTTCTTTCATTAAAGTTGTTCATTCTCTTTCTTGTATAAGAAGAAGACAGTGTTCTGATTACTGGTGCTTTTTAGATGTTTTCATTTTTTTTGTCTCTCCTGATGAAATAATCAGAGAGATTAGATGCAGCTATCAGTTTATTTGGTTCACTACTACATGCTGTGCTGTATGGACTGTAATACCTCTAGCTTTTCTTTTTTTTTCTTCAAAAACAACAAAAGCTGATGACAATACACCTTCGGCCAAAGGCATCATCCTTCTGTCTGTATGTGCTCCATGAAATCGATATAGAATTTAATTGATTTGGATCTGGTAATTGGTCTATTCCGATTCAGTGGAAGGCGTCGTACCGACGCCACACTACTACTTAAGAAAATTCAAATACAACTTATACGTAATATGACCTCGGAATTACACAACTTAAACACATCACGAATTCGACCCTATGCAATATTGCCACATGCCAATCACCTTATGATTCATGTATCATTTGCTATTTTGTCAAGGGAGTCATCTCGAAATAATATGGCTGATATTATATCAAGTAAACAAGTGACTCAGACAATGCTACATCAATATTAGTTGAAAATTTCAAATTTTTGGATCGGGTTGCTGTCGCTTTATTATTTCACATAGAGTTTGGTCTCAGAATACATATAAGTGATACGACTGAATCTTGGCTATATACTTTCTAGACGGAAATCCAAGGATTCAGATTGTTACGACTAATGAGTCGATCATCAACGAGTCCGTCAAGTAGCTAAATAACAATGGTGACAAATTGGATTTTCATGCTGATGGTGAAGAGAAAAAGAAAAGAATAAAGACGAAGAGTTTAAATCATAACAATCTTGACCGATATACACCTTTCTCGGTCCGGCCCAATAAAACCTTTCTTTCACAAGGTGTATTTCAAAAGAGGGTATGGGCCAGACCGAGGAACGGTGTCCCTAAAGTTAGTACAATTTTCACAAGGTGTTATTGGGCTAGCTTCATGCTTTCGAAATATGCTAAACAACCATCAATGATATCATAATCAGACAAAGTCCTTAGACACATTGGAGCAACTACTCCGTCTTTCAGGTTTTGGAACTAGTAAAATCCTAAAATCTCTCATATAGTGAGAAGAGAATATATGTCTTAGTTCAAGATATCACTTGTTGAAATAATGATTTTTCTGTTACTAAATAAATGTTATGGACGGTTAATCTTACTTATTCAGATGTGCGCATTCAATCATAGTTTTCTCCGACAACAAACATGCATTCGTAAGCAATTTATATATCACTAACAAGGGTAGCTCGAAATCATTTGGGTCTAAACCGTCAACTTTAAATTAGACATTTTCATTTTTTAATACTAACGAAAAAAAATTAATTTAAATTTATTCTTCTTAGTTTTTAATGCAAAATTGCTATTGTATGACTAACCCACCATTTTTTTTTATCATTATACATATATTTTTTAAAATCAAAGGTGATAGTGTGAGACTTATAGGCTGGACTTTTTGGCTAGACATTTGGGTGTAGGTCCTTTAGTTTAGGATTTTTTTTTTTTTTGTTGTTTGGCTTAAAGCTTCATGGAATTTTTGCCTAGGGTTACTTTTTTCTTTGCACTATATTATAGGTCTATAAAATGTAAAATATACCATTGCTTTATCGCCTTTAATGTTGGGTCGGGTCTAATCACTACAACCATAAGGGTGTGTGGATAGCCATGGTTACAAAGGAGCTATCATTACAAGTAATAAAGCTTTACGAAATGGAATGGAGACTCCAATTCAAAAAATTCCGTTTGGTGGCCCACCAGATTTGATAAACAAGAGCAGCTGTGAATCAGCCCGGAAATTGCAAAATTTTTAAATAAAAATAGCATAAATAGTAGGATTAATTACCCGAATGAACTCGTGCGACAGGTACTAATATTTTCTAGTTCCACCGTACCATTGACAGTTGAAAATTAAATATAATGAGTCAAAAAAACTTGAGATAAGCTAAGGTGATTTGAGCACCAGGAAACCAAATTTTGTGTAAGAGATTCGGGCCGGGCCAGGAATCATGTTGCTGCGGGCCAACCCAAACCACAGACATCCCTTGTTCTGTTAGTCCCTGAGACGGCAAGGCACACCATAATCCTTCTTGCTCAGGCTGGTGATTAGGCAGGTGCCTGAAGTTAAATTGGACCTTAGGGCACATTGAGTGTTTTTTGGTCGAAGGGTAGGGTTGCTCGGGCTAATTCATATACACATCAACTAATTCTCTCCCTTATTCAGTCAAAAACAAGTCATCCACGTCAGGATCATAGTATTCATAAAAGATACATTTTTCAACTTAGCAAAACAGACTTTATGTATTTATGACATCTAAATCTGTTTATTCTTAATTTTTTTCCCCTATGCATTCCCAAGAGACCAATTAAATAGAAACAAAGCATAATCTTTAGTATTGCCGGGTTTTAATTTTCAACACGACAAGTTAATAATATTATACGACCAATGAACACGAACAATAAATAGATTAGGTCATTATCAAACACAAAATGCTTTCTGGGAAAAAAAATGTCAAATGTGTATAATTTAATTTTTATACAACAAACTTATTTACCATGTATTATAAGACAAAATTTTTTTAATTTCATTTATTTATTTAGTATTTATTAACTGTTGTAGAATTAAATTATTTTTATTGGGGTTTAAGGGGGTGTGATCAATTAAATGAAAAATGTTTTAATGAAATTGTGTTGAAACATTTCATGATTTGCACATGAAAATAACAAAACTCAAACGTAAGAGGAAAATAGTTTAATTGACATTCTCTACCATGTTCATGATTGTCGGATTGTGTAACCTACGAAAAACAAAGTGGAATCTAGGGTGACTTTGATTCAAAAGGAATTTCCAACGCTGAATATGTTGTTGATGGAAATTGAGCTCCATTGAGGCATATTGGCACGGCAAATTGTAACATGGTTTAATCTCTTTTTTTTTTACATGGTTTCATCCACTCTCAATGGAAGTCACCCTGGACCCGAAAAATTAGTGAACCGATTGGGAAACAATGAAAGATAACAAGGGGGTGAACTGTAAAGACCATTAATCTATGGGGGCATCTCTGCAAATCTTCTTCTCTGGTTCCAAATCAACAGCTATGATCCCATACCATCCCATGGACAAATCATAGCTGTCCAAGCTATTAGCCGCCTTACTCTAACCGCCTCAATCATGTTGTGCCCTAGTTTCGAACCCTATTGATTCAAACAACAACCCTATATATATCCATGTAACGGGCAAAGGAGCAAACGTAAATCCTAGTGCTTCAATGTGCAAGACTCCTTTTTAACTCTTCTCAGCAAATCACCCTCACTCTTTCCTCTTATAGACTTTGGATTTCTGGTGATGATATTTTCTATGGTTTTGATCGGGCTTTTTATGATGTTGGTCTGTGGTTTTTTTTCACTATCCAATTCTGTTGAAAGGGATTTGATTTCTGGGGCTTTCTTTATATGATTGATTTGTTATGGAAAAGATTGATTTTTATATCTTTTATGTGTGTCCTAGTTTCGAATCATATGGATTCAAACACCTATGGTGATGCTATATTCTATGGGTTTTTCATCAGGCTTTTATGATGTTGATTTGTAGTTTTTATATTTCTCTCTCTCCAATTATGTTGAAAGAGATTTGATTTCTAGTGTTTTCTTTATATAATTGATTTGTTATGGAAAAGATTGATTTTATTTCTTTTATGTGTGCCCTTGTTTCGAACCATATGGATTCAAACACCTATGGTGACTAATGATTTTTTGCCTGCTTGAGAGATTGTATTTGTTGGAGTTAGATTTTTGGGCTTCTCAGATTGTTGGTTGTTGGAATTTACTGATTTGATAATATATAGTTACATAGCCTATGTAAATAGGGTAGTTTGCAGGCGATGATAGATAAGACAGAGACATCAGTACTCCATTTTGAGAAAGATTATTTGGTCGGGAGTCTCTCTGATACATTTCAACTAACAAAACTCTATGGTGAAAAATTTGCAATCTGATTTTTAACTCTGCTTCATGTCTTGTTTTTCAAATTCCAGCTAGTGCCCATGATGGTTTTAAATATACTTTGAGCATCTGCAATGAAAAAAATAAATAAATCTGAGGCACCCTCATTTATTTTTTTTGCAGCTATAATTATTTTAGTTCCAATTATATTTAACTGATTATTTACTAATTTTGATTTTTTTGGAAAATATTTGATACTTTTAATTTTACTTGGGTATGGGATTTTTTTTTGACCCTATTGTGTTGTAAACCTCTATTTTTTGTGCAACATAGTTAATGCACGTGATGATACAAAAGACAGTGACATCAGCACTTTGTAAAAGTATGATGATTTGTCAAAATGGGAATCTCTCTGATGCATATCTTATTCATGTTTGACTTAATTTGTTATTGACTAGGTGTTGTTACTTCTAAGACGAAGGAACCTATTTGACGGATTCATGTTCATTTTCTGTTTAAAAACTTCAAGCTGCTCGAGTGAAAGCTCTAGAATATCTTTTCTCTATGCCCTATACTTTTTAATATTTTCATATTTTATGAATGGGTTTTTTTTGTACCTATATCATATAAATTGGTTTTGATCTCACCTGGTGAGAACATTAAAACAATTGCCAAAGATGAACTTGTCAATGTATAAGAATGAGACAATACTTATCACGGAGGCCTGGGAAAGCTTTGTAAATATAATTTTGAAATAGCAATATCATTTTTGTGTAAGTACCTGTTCTTCTTACGATCAATAAGATCATTTGTTACGTGTACCCGCATCTATTGGTTTGGTTTGATTTTTGGCAAGAACATTAGAAAGGATGGCTAATGATTCATCTGCTATATTTTTGTGAGATATGCTATGATCTTTGAATTATAACATCTGACAGCTCTAAAAACTTGCTCATTACTCTCGATGCAGTTGGACTATTTTCTACATGGATTGCAACTCTTGTTATTATGTGGCAAAATAAATCAAATTAGTAACTGTTGCTTTACTTCCTCACCATTATGATTTACTTATTTGTCAAATGTGTGAATTGCCAATGATGCATTTTGTTGCACATATATGAGTCTACATGATTATGTCTATAATTCATTGCAGCAGTAGTCATTTCAAAAACTGTGTTGTCCATTTTTGGTTGAAGCTTTTTTCTTTAGTGTGTATAACTTGCTGAGAGAGTATGGTGTTTTAACTAATTTCATTAGGGGGGGGGGGGGATGTACTTTCTTGCCTTGAAACTGTGTTTGAATGTATTGTTAGACCTAAAGAAGGTAATATTTAATTGTCACTACCGCTGAGGCAAACCAACATTATTCCCCAATATTTGTTGTAATAGATTCATTCGAGTAGTTTTCTACAATCCACTGCTTCATCTTAATCAGTAGAGCACATGCACGTAATAGGATTGGCTTGTTTTTGTAATCTTAGATGTTTTACTGGTTTGAATAGGTTTTGATTGTTGGTAATTCTATGATAAAGACATCAGAACTTTGATAGGTTGGTGTAGACGCCATCGGTACATATTTTATGGGTCAAGAGTTTACAAATTTGGGCCCAATACAGACAATAATTTGAGTCTAAATTAATGTGCGGGCAGAGCAGCCCAATTTGGGGATAAAGTAGATTCACCTGATAAGGCCCAGCCCATTAGAAAAAGGGCCAAAATAGAGTCTGAGCCTTTTCGTGGGGGCCTGTTAGATAAGTTGAATGTGATAGTAATTTGGCTAACCAATCGATAATAGACAAGTGGCAGATGAAAGTAAGAGGAGGACATAATCTGATTATGTGTACCTGTACTCCTCACCATTAAAGCTCTTATTCATGCAGTTATAAATTGTTTTGATTTTTTGTTTTTGAGAGGTATCATCTGTTATGTGTACCCATATCTGTGCTCAGAACATTAGAAACAACTGCTACATGGGTTGGAACTTTCTTATTATGTGGCAAAATGAAACAAATTTGAAACTGCTACATTGGTTTTTCACCATTGTGATTTAGTTATTTTTCAGATGTTTGTAAATTCCACTTCCCTTGAACCATACAGCTCTTTCTGTCTTTATTTTACTCTTTAATTGTTCTGGGCCTTTTGTTGTATGTTTGAGAAAAATGTTATTTGTATCTAATCAATCACAACAATTAAATTGACAGTAGGTTTTAGGATCTACTCAATGACGATGATTTACAAGGTCAGTAAATTATATTAGTATTCTAGGTTTAGCTAGCATCAATCTCTATTACTAAAACTATTTAACATGGGACTAATATTATTTAGATTAGTATCTTATATCTTATTTTTAATCAATATCTAAAACGTGATTACAATTTCCTTCCAATTATTGTAGACTTAAAGCTACACATTCAATCTGCATTTTCTAACAAATCACATTCTAATTTCATTGATAATTATCTACTAGTGTATATTTATCTAAAATTTATTAGACTGACCTTAGAAAAAGAGTTCATTGATACACTTGTTTTCACACTAGACGAGTTGCATTGGATTCATAAGATTTTAGAATGTAATTGGGGAAATTGTAAGGAGATACACAAAATTAGAGTTATTGGTCGAAAAATATATAGCTCTCAATATTAGGTCATTAAGCCCTTATTATTAGAACTTAATTGTGTTCAAGTATACAATTTAACTTTTTTTGATTTTCTTTTGACATATTTACGTTCCTTTAAATCATGTATATTTTAAGTTGATTTTTTATTTTGTTTTATTGTATTAGAGATTTCATAATATAATGAAATAATTATATTATCACAAAATTTGCATCTAACATTTATTATGTATATCTTACCATTTTAAATTTTTTTATCATTAAACATATCTCTCTTGTCATTAATATATATACATACACATATAGTATTATAATGTCACACTATAAAATCTAGTTTTTATTACTTATATATTGTATTAATACACTTTAAATTTGTGTAATTCTTAAATCCTAATTTCTATTACTCATACACTGTTTTGATGTATTATATTAATACACTTTAATTTCATAAACTTTTTAAATTATATCAATATAGTGTATCAAAACAATGTAAGATTAATAGAAATTAGGTTTCATAGTGTGATTTCGTAGTATTATATGTATATATATGTATGTGTGTGTGTATATATATATATATATAAGATAATTAAAATTTCTTAATTTTAGTTGTTAAATGTCAAAGCTTTTTAAAAACTTTGAAACATATTCCTAAAAAATGGAAATAATTTATTATGGGTTTTAAATTTGTCTAAATTATAGGTTTTTGTTTTCAATTTCAATAGATTTTTCTTTTAAAGATCTAGAAGACGAAGCTTCTAATTATTGTTGGTCTTTTATTAAATTTCAATCTGAGTCTTAATTGTTAGACATGATTTAAAATCAAAAGTTTTAATATTATAAATTTTTTTAGTTGGATACTGGGGTATATCCTTAGTTTTGTAATTTATTTTCAATATTTGAATATTCAATTTTTTTCATATTTTTAACATAATCATCTTTATGTTTTTATTAAATTTAAATGGGCTTGATGTCATGTTTGTTTTTCAAAAAGTTTTTATTGATCTATATGTTTCACTATTACCTTCATGTCGCTAAAGTAATTTGTCTTCCATTTCTGCTATAGTGATGTTATAGTTGCTACAGTAACATTTAAGTTTCAAAATTTTTTAATGTTACACTCTATATGTAAGAATTAGAAATATATTAGATGTTTTAATATGTAATATTATAATTTATGGGTATAATGTGAAGGAACAAATATAATGATTTTTACATATAGAGTGTATTATAAAGTAGTAATACTCTTTGTCCAGAAGCCAAGTTCTATAATCTTAAAGGTCAAACAATTTTATTTGAAACAAATATGATTAAAATTAAAATTAAAATTTCTAAAACTATTAAATGGTCAGAAATTAAATTTTTAGAAATATGGCCATTGAAATCTGTGGTTCCTAAAAAATTAGAAGTAAATCAAGAAGTAAAACAACTTGTATAGTCATTTCAGGGTGATGTAATGATAAGATTTTTTAGAAATAGCTTTTTGGAATTAAAAATTTCTACTAAATCAAGTACTTTATCAGTACATAATACGTCTAGTAGAAGATCTATTACTTCTTTTTTAGATGGGGAAATGAACCTATAATAGAGGGAATTAAAGCCTCACGTAATCAAATTTCATTTGGAATTTATAGGCAAGATAATGAATCTTCCTTTGAGGAAGATCAAGATCTAACTCCATTTGAAATTGGATTTTAACTATAAATTTTATGGATTTGAACTAAAAAGAATTTATAACAAATAAAAAAGAAATTAATAAAGAATTTTAAATTCTTAAATATGAGGAATTCAAAATTTGGTATTTTAAAACTATGAACCAAGAAGATCTTTTAAGATATAAAAAAAATGTTTTATCTTTATATAGAAAAAGAAAAAAGAATAATTTTTTTTGTTAAATGATTTTTAACTTATTATGCTCCGCTTACAATGGATCAATTAAATTTGATCAAAAAATTTCAACATAAATGAAAAACATTGGATGGTAAAACTATTTTAAGCTTTTACCCTCCAACCATTGTAACTGTAAAGCTAAATTTAAATGGTTCTAGAGAAATTGTAAAGAATGTTTGTTATGCATCAAAATACGTGGATATAGGAAAAAATATTTTCATGAGACAAAGTAATTATACAAATGTTTGTTTTACAAGCAGTAAGACAACATTTGACTTAGATTGGAAATTTAATAAAAAATCAACAAAATTTAGAAGATTCGTCTTCTAAATCCTTAAAAAAAAAAAAATCTATTGAAATTGAAAAGGTTAATATTAAACCACCATTGCATTTAATCTTCATAATAAAGTTGAAGATGAGTTCATAAACGAACTCAAGAAAAAATTAAAAAATTTGTCATTAAATGTAATTTCTCAATCAGAGAATGTAGAGCAATTTGAAACTGAAATTTAATAATTTGAAGATTCTTTACACCAAATACAGTTTGAAGAAGTAAATAAAATTGGGTACTCTAAACCTAAAAGACAAGCTAATACTTTTTCTCAGGCACCCCCTATGAGGGCCTATTATAAAAGATCAACTCGTCAAGATATCTTATATGAAGAAAAATTTTTAATTGATCGAACTGGATATGATGCCTCTTCTATTTATGAATGAAATATTAATGGCATGTCAGAATATTTAATTCATCAAGTTTTGTATAAAATTTTAATGCATGCCTCTATATGTAAAGCTAATCGTAATTCAGATCATATTACTACTAAATTTATAATAGCATAATTTACTAGCTAATTAAGAGGCTGCTGGGATAACTATTTAAGTGTAACTCAAAAACATGAAATATTAAATGCATTAAAAATAATAACAGTAGAATATGGAAGTATAACCTATAAAATTCAGGTAAATTTGAACTTTTTTTGAAAAAGGGCAAAATAATAATTTATCACTATAATGCGGGATTAAAATCCATATTTTTCTAGAGCTTGGATGATACAACGGACCTCACCGTTGAATTCGTATCGCGAAATCCAGTTGCCATGTCAATTTTCGTTGAATTTTGAGATAATCGAATTTTTTATGTTTTACGAGATAATTGGGTGACAAATGACCTCACAAAGGTTCCAAAAAATAAAATTTTATAAATGAAGGAAAGTTCAAATAAAAAATAATTTGAACTTAAATCAGAATAAAATTAAGTCATTTCAGGACAAAAAAGGACCCGAAAGTAGAAAACGTGTAGTACGATGTGGACCGCGCAATTAGAAAGTATAAATAGGGGTTAAATATCTGATTTTTCAGATATTCCTCTCCCCACTTGTCTGGTTCACTCGTTGGAAGAGAAGAGAAGGGAGAGAAGAGAAAAAAAAAACATTAATTTCTACCTTTCTCCTAGCAATCTATGGAGTTCCATCGGTCAGAATCAATTAGACCAAGACTTAAAGTTAGCCACTGCGATGAGGGCTACGTCTATGTGTACCAAGAACGAAGGGTTTCATCGAAGATCTAAAGAAAATATTTTGTGAAATCAAGGGTTTTGGGGGCTAGAGAGTTGTCTTGAAGCTTTCTCCCTTTCATTTTACGCTACAAGAGGTAGGGTTCCTCCTACTTTGGTTTATTCTTACCTAGAATGTCCTATGGAGTGGGTAAAGGGTATAGGATAACTTAGGTCATTTGACTATGGTTATGGAAATGAGAAAATGAGTATGAAGTTGACCTAGACTAATTCCGAGTTGAGTTTGACATAGGGAATTCACTTGTGTAATCTCTTGAAACTTGATATTATTGGGCATGTTATGTATTTCTATTGTGCCTTATTGTGATGTGGGCAAAATTGTGTGATAACATTAATTGATTGCCTTGTAGGTGTTTGATAAAATGCCTATGTGAGAATTTAGTTGTTATGACATGGATTATGTGTAACAAGCTTGCAAATTGTTGAATGAATTGTATATGTTGTTAAAATGTTAACATCATGATAAATAGTGATATTTATATGCTTATGATATAAATTGCCATGGAACTTGTGAATATGAGTTTTATTTGCTCTTATGACATTTATTACATATGGAGCATAACCTTGATAATGCAATGGAGCATTACATTGCATTTGAATGGGGGAATCACATTCATGGGCATTAGGCATGAGTGTGGGTGTGTGTGCATGATGTAATCAAACACCATACTTGGTAATTGATGGGTGGGCTTGGAAAAGCTGGACTGAAGATCCGATTGAGTCACGTGGTTGCATGGAAAGAAAATTTGTGTCGGGTATAGCAAGCAGGGTTAGACTCTTCCTTGAGTGCAAGACCCAACCACATGGTTTATACACTTACTGGCAGTAAAATTCTAAAAAAGTGTAATGGCGTACGGAGTCAGAGGTGTGATTCCAAAATCCAATACCCAACAAAGACACATGGTTTTGTTTTACAAATGGTCATTTGATGTGTATCATCCAACAAAATTTGGTTTTATAAACATATGACCTTTATTTAAAAAGGATCATTGGATGAAATTCATCAATGATAAGTTTGCTACACATTAGCATTGCATTGTATTGCGAGAGTCGGTAAGGACTCGGGAGGTGCATGAGTTAGTCTCATCTCATTTCTTGACATGACATGGTAGAATTCCATCTCGAATGATATGATCTTTTTTGGAATAGATTATGCTTGTTGAATGTTGCATGTGACATTTCATATGCATCTAGGTTAAGGAGTAGCCTCTGTAGGGAATACTCTATTGAGCGTAGCTCACTCTATACGGGAACATATTTCAGGTGTGGGGTTTGTACCGATGGGAGACTCTCATTCGGGACTTCCAAGATGAAGAAAAGGTCGACTTGTGGCCTTGAATCCATTTTTGTAAAACCATTGTATAAATTTGGTGAAAAGTATATTTTGGACTTGTAATCAATTGAAATTAATTGTAATAGACCTTGTATATATAAGGTTTTATGTGAAAAACCTTATTAAACATGTTTTGGATGGTGTTGGATTGGTTTAAATGGATTGGAAAATAAAAAACAGGTGAAACAGACATTTCTGGGTAAAACCTACTGGTAGATCTTGTACGGATAGGTGTCGTCATAGACAAAATCTACCGGTAGGTTACCGGTAGAAGGTTTTCAGTAGGTAAAACCCACCGGTAGTTTACCGGCAGAACGTTTCCAGTAGGTCAAACCTACCAGTAGGATATGGGAAGAACTTTTCCAGTAGGTCAAACCTACCAGTAGGTTGCCGGTAGAACTTTTTCAGAGGACAAAACCTACCGGTAGGTCCGTTAAAAACCTACTGGTTGATTTTTCAAAATCTGAAATTTTAAGAATGTTTGGCTAGGCTTTTGGGCTAAGTGTTATTGCATTCAAACGATATAGATGGATTATAATTGAGGTATATTGGACCTCGGTTGGGCCAAATAGTAAAACATACACGAGTTAAACATGTGGATTATAATCCCGGTTAAGGAAATGTTATTGACGTATCATCTAGTTGTGCGACAATCATGGGTTTTTCCGCAGGTTGACAGATAGTCAACGGTTAATAAATGACCCCCGATTTTTGGGGTGTCACATAATCACTCAAGACGATAATGTTTATATGTTAATATAAACAATATGAAAACACTTTGTAAAGACAAGCTTACAAAGTACAAATAAGAGTAAAGAATTCTTAATGAATTTAAAATGTCCCATCTTAACACATTTTAGGTGGTATAAAGACGTATTTTTGGTAAACTTTAAGAACAAATGCTAATAATAAATTTTGGAAAGAAAAATTCATATCTGGATTATCCAGCTTATTTGCTAAAAAAATAAAAATTCGATTAAAATAGAGACATGGAGGATTTAAAATTACTTATGAGAACTACACTTATGGAGAACTAATTTTTGAATGTATTTCAGAAGGATTATCTCTCTATAATGATTTAAATGGCAAAGCTCAACTTAAAAGACAAAGATTAACTGGTCGAAAAGAGTAAGGAGAATTTTGTAATCAATTTGCTTATAATCTTGATATTCCAAAAGATAAATCTTCAAATAAAAGAAAAACCTATTCTAAACCATATAAGAAAAGAAGAAAATTCCATAAAAAGAATTATGAGAAGGAAAAAATTAAAAAACCCACCAAAAAGCTTAAGACAAAGGGCAAATTAATGTTTATTCCTATATAGAAAGGGAAAAAATGGTAATTGTTTTTGTTAAATGATTTTTAACTTATTATGCTCCACCTACAATGGATCAATTAAATGTGATAAAAAAATTTCAGCATAAATGGAAAACATTTGAGGGAAAACTATTTCCAACTTTTACCCTCCAACTATTGAAACTAAAAAAGCTAAATTTAAATGGTTCTGGAGAAATTGTAATGAATGCTTATTATGCATCAAAAAACGTGGATATAGGGAAAAATATTTTCATTAGACAAAGTAATTATACAAATGTTTGCTTACAAGCGGTAGGACAACATTTGACTTAGATTAAAATTTTAATAAAATATTAACAAAAATTAGAAGCTTCGTCTTCTAAATCATTAAAAGAAATATCTATTGAAATTGAAAAGGTTAATATTAAACCATCAGTTGAAACATTTGCATTTAATCTTCAAAATAAAGTTGAAGACAAGTTCATAAACGAACTCAAGAAGAAATTACAAAAATTGTCATTAAATGTAATTTCTCAGACAGAGAGTGTAGAGCAATCTGAAATTGAAATTCAACAGTTTGAAGATTTTTTAGACCAAATACAGTCTGAAGAAGTAAATTAAATTGGGTACTCTAACCTAAAAGACAAACTAATACTTATTCTCATACACCCCCCTATTATCAAATATCAACTCCTCAAGATATCTTATATAAAGAAAACTTTTTAATTGACCAAACTGGATATGATGTCTCTTCTATTTATAAATGGAATATTGATAAAATGTTAAAATATTTAATTCATTAAGTTTTGTATAAAATTTTAATGTATCCCTCTATATGTAAAACAAATCGTAATTCAAATCATACTACTACTAAATTTATAACAGTAGGATTTACTGGCCAATTAAAAGGCTGGTAGGATAACTTTTTAAGTTTAACTTAAAAATATGAAATATTAAATGCAGTAAAAATAATAACAACAGAAGATGGAAGTATAACCACTCAAGAAGATGTTGTTTATATATTAATGGAAACAATATTAAAACACTTTGTAAGGACAAGCTTACAAAATACAGATACTCTAAATGAATTTAAGATGTCACATCTTAACACAATTTAGGTGGCATAAAGATGTATTTTTGGTAAAAGTTTTATTAATGACAGATGCTAATAATGAATTTTGGAAAGAAAAATTCATATCCAGATTACCCAGCTTATTTGCTGAAAAAAAATAAGAATTCGATTAAAACAGAAACATGAAGGATTTAAAATTCCTTATGAAAACTACACTTATGGAGAACTAATTTTTGAATGTATTTCAGAAGGATTAGCTCTCTGTAATGATTTAAATCTCAAAGCTCAACTTAAAAGACAAAGATTAATTGGTCGAAAAGAGTTAGGAGAATTTTGTAATCAATTTGCTTATAATCTTGATATTCCAAAAAATAAATCTTCAAATAAAAGAAAAACATATTCTAAACCATATAAAAAAAGAAGAAAATTCAATAAAATGAATTATGAAAAGGAAAAAATTAATAAAAAGCAAAGGGTAAAAAGCCTATTAAATGCTTTAAGTGTGGAAAATTAGGACATATTGCATCCAAATGCTTAACTAAACAAAAAATAAATGAATTAATTGTTGATGAAAATCTTAAAGATAAAATTTTAAAGATAGTTTTAAATTCAGAAAGTGATAAATCTTCTGATAATTCATTTTTAGAAGAAGAAGAATTATGTAATATCAATGAAATTAATAGCACTAATAGCACCTCATCATCTGATGAAGAACAATTAGAACAAGATAAAACTTGTTTGTCACACTACCAAACACAAACTACTTATTATAAGGTCATTTTAGATATGAATGGATTAAGTATAAATACTTTGTCTAAGTCACAAACATTAATTCTTGATCTTATAAATCAAATTTAAGATCCAATATCTAAAAGAAAAGCTATTGAGGAAATAACTTCAGAAGAGAGAAGACCTTCTTTGTCTCAACCATATTCTTTAAAAGAAGTTCTTAATAGGTCAAAAACTATGATGATTGAAAGAAAGGAAGCTTCGTTGCAAGACCTTAAAGGAGAGGTTCATCAACTTAAAGTTGAAATAAAAACAATAAAGGCTTTTGGCATTAGAGAAAATGGCAATAAAGGAAGAAGACACAAAAGAAATAAACTCTTCCAATGAATATTTAAATGTATTAGAAAGTTAATTTTTCAAAAATGGTATGGTAAAATCATACTTGTAATAAATCCAGAATTTACGATCGAAATAATTGCTTTAATTGATAGTACAGCAGATATGAACTGCATTAAGGAAGGACTAATTCCTACAAAATATTTAGAGAAAACAACTAAATCATTAAGTACAACTGATGGTTCAAAATTAAAAATAAGATTTAAAATTTCAAATGTTTACATTTGTAATCAAGGAATTTGTATTCCTACCACCTTTAGGCTTATAGTAAATTTAAATCAATTTATAATTTTGGGAACATCATTTTTATCTATAATTGAACCCATAGAAAGAATAAATTCTAAATGAATCTTAACTACTATAAATGGGTAGCAAATATTATTTGAGTTTATAACTCCACCACAGATAAAAATGATAAATTAAATAAAAGAAAATTTGACCCATAAAGAGAATCAATTAAATTCTTTAAAAGAAGATATTAAGGTTTTAAGTATATCTGATAAACTCAACACTCATGAATTTAAGAACAAATTAAAAGAAATTGAAAATAAAATAACTAAAGAAATATGTGATACCCCCTACGACCTTTTGGAGTAGGAAAAAACATGTAGTAACTCTTCTTTATATAAAGGAATTTAATGAAAAAAATATTCCTACCATGGTAAGGCCAACACAAATGAATAAAGAATATTTAAAACTTTGTAAAAACGAAATTGATTCATTAATGGTAAAATCATTTATTTGTAAGAGTTATTCACCTCGGAGCTGTGCAGTTTTTTATGTTAATAATGCTACAGAAAAATAGCAAGGAGTTCTTACATTGGTGATTAATTATAAACATTTAAATAAGGTATTGTAGTGGATTAGATATCCATTCCCAATAAAAAAGATTTATTTTATTAATTATATAATGTTAAGATTTTTTTCAAGTTTGATTTAAAATCAGGATATTGGTAGGTCCATATTGTTGAGGAAGACAAGTATAAAACTGTTTTCACAGATTTTGGTTATTATGAATGGAATGTTATGCCTTTTGGGTTTAAAAATGCACCATCATAATTTCAGAATATTATGAATGATATATTCAATCCTTATTATGCATTCTGCATTGTTTATATCGATGATATACTAATCTTTTTTAATTCTATTGATCAGCATTTTAAACATTTAAATAAATTCATTCAGATAGTAAGGAAGAATGGATTAGTTCTTTTTGCTATTAAAATGAAATTATTTCAATTAAAATTCAGATTTTTAGGACATTATATTGAACTAGGGAGTGTAGTCCCAATTGAAATAAGTATAGAATTCGCTTCTAAATTTCCTGATGAAATTAAAGATAAAAAACAATTGCAAAGATTTTTAGGAAGTTTAAATTATTGAACAAATTTTTATAAAAATCTAGCTCAAGATACTGCTATTTTATATTCTAGGCTCCGGAAGAATCTGTCCCCTTGGACTGATCTTCATACTAAAGCCGTAAGAAAAATTAAGCTTAAAGCTAAACATTTACCTTGCCTTTCGTTGGTAAATCCAAAATGATATAAAATTGTTGAGATGGATGCCTCAGATAAAGGATATGGAGGCATTCTTAAACAAAGGGATCTCAATACTAATAAAGAATTACTTATTAGATTTACCTCAAAAAAATGGGGATCTATTCAATTAAACTATTCCACCATTAAAAAAAAATTGTCCATTGTTAAATGCATAAGTAAATTTCAAGACAACTTATTAAATCAAGAATTTTTATTAAGAATTGATTGTAGTTCTGCCAAAAATGTTCTTGAACAAGATATCAAGAACATTGCTTTTAAACAAATTGTTGCAAGTTGGCAAACTATTCTTTATGTTTTTTATTTTAAAATTGAATATGTTAAAGGAGAATTAAATTCTCTTCCCGATATTTTAACTAGTAAATTTTTACAGGGCTCTCATGAACAAGGGTTAGAGCAATAACCGTGGTCGAGGTCGCAGGAGAGAAAGATCTGGGGGAAGGACCCAGATCAATGCATATTACCCCCTCTTAATGAATTCACACTGCTTAAAGCTGTTAATAATCAACTTCTTAAAGAATAATCCTGGAAATCTAATGATGATGACGGTTATACCATCGTAAGATCTAAAAAATCAATTAAAGAGGCTTTAATAGTTAAACCCAATTAAATTATACATAGTTAAATACTTTACTTGCTTATAGTAGCATAATGACTCTTGATAATGAATATATTAATTGGATGACAGATTCATATTACATTGCTAAGCAATTTATGACAATGGATAAAGCCTTCTTGGTATCTGGAAAAAGGGACAGAATGTATTATGAAAACATTCTTTTTGAAACCGATTATGTCAAATTCCAGATATTTTATAACAATAAATATGATACTAAGGATCCACAATATAGTAAAGCACTCATATTAAGAGTGATAGCTGCTAAAGACTAGGGTCTTAATTTAACTATCCCCATAACTCTAACAAAATCTTCATATACGGAGTATAAATATTTTGACTATATTGATGCATGGTATAATGTCTTCCTTTACAACTGTATAAATTTTGGGCACTCATGGTTCCTCCAATTTATTGAAACCTGTACAAAAATTCCTAACTGGTTTTATGATTGGTGGGAAACCCATTGTGCTATTGAAGGGATATACCCCGAAGAAATAAAAGAATTATTTGATGAATATAAAATTAAAAGTCCATCCTTAAAGGATAATAATATTGAGGCTAAATCCATAATTAATTTCTCAATCAAATTCTTTGTTTCATGGATTTGGGTGTGGACTTTGGCCTGTGACTTTAATCAAAAAGGACATCCCAGATTAATCAGGGAATATCATGTCCGGTTCTGGAATAATTATCCACTAGACCCTAAAATTCCAATCAAGTGGAATGTCTTAAAAACATGGGAAATGAAGAAGAGAAAGAATCAACCTTTAAAGAAATAATTCCCAGCACATCCAGTATAAACACTGGATTTAATCTCGTTGAATTCCTTAAAGGAAAAATTCTTAAAGAAAAGCCTCATTTAACCACTGATTAGCTTAAAGCTGCATTAATGGACGAGATGCGTCTCCAAGTAATGTTCACATTTGGTATGGAAAAGCAGAGAAGATGGGCATCGTCAACAATCCAACCATTGTCATAAAAGATAAAGCCAAAAATAAAGTCGAGGAGAATAGGAAATGCAGTACTCCTATTGACTCTGATGATGACTTTATGGATTCTCAAGGATATACCCCTATTACATGTGATATTTCTCTTAATGATGATACAGAGATAAATCTCCAAGACAATGGTAATGAGCTGTATAATTTGTTTTACAGGTAATCGGATAAAACTAGATTCTCGGATAAAAAGTGACACACACCATGACGTCATGAAGAAATTATTAAAGTAGCAAACAATGAAGATGACGTCATAAATAAGACAGTTGTGTGCAGTATTTATTTTGTAAATTTTGAAATCCGGATTTGAAGTCTGGTCTCTATAAATAAAGGTGTAGATCTAGCCCATTGGACACACCTTACCTTACACCTTCCTCTTTTGTCTCCTTCTTCTTGCATCCTCGCTGAACTCACTCTCTCTTGTAATTTAGCTTTCATCTCAATCTTCTCCACTCCCTCTATAAGTAAAGTTTTGTATAAACTTTTGTATTAAATAAAAGCTTTAATCATCTTTCTATATCTTGAGTGGGTTTTTTTAAAAATTTGTTTTTATGTATTTTTTGATAATTAAGTCAAATTTTGTGTACCGGCTTTCAAAAGACCCAATAATATTTTAGTAAAGACTTACTAAAACTATGGTCTCAATGCCCCTCGATATTGTAGTTTGAAATTGCGAGATCCTAATATTACAATTAGGATTAAGCTAATAATCTATAGCAAACAGATATAGATGAATTTGATATTCAACTCAAGGAGTTCATTGAGACAATCACAAGTCCGCACTAGAGTTCATCTTTTATGGTAAGAAATAACCAAGGGGTCTTTGGTCTAATGGTACTCCACGTACACTTCCCGGTTGCCACCGTGCGTTTAATCCGCTAACTGCTCATCTTCTTCAATTTTGTAAACACATAAACAACTCTCTCTTCTGATCCTATTTGAAATAGAGTCATCGGCTCAATGTCACCATATACATCACACTCATTCATGACACTTTTACATGGCAATCGACATCCCAATACCTTAAAGGAAAGATAAAGCATCAAGTCTTCCTCCGAATGGTGGAAACAGTAACCGATTCACATATTTTCCATCCCTAGATTTACTATGAACTAAGGCCACAAACAAAATAAATCGAAACAGAATAGAAAAAAAAACACACAAATTTAAATGCTTCGGCTTAACAAGAAAGTCTATGCTCACGAAATATAGTGGCAAGATTTCACAAATTTGTTACTCAATGGAGACACTTAGTCCATCTATCTATAATTCATGAACTATAGAATTTGATTCCAACATAAATACCTAGTGTCAATCAACTTCATCCCAATGGGTTGGGTTGCCCCTGCACATAAAGATTCTCCATACCGCCAAAGTAACAGGACAAGAAGATTTAGTTGGAGCCTCACAAAGTAAAAAAAACAGAGTATCAACAAGAAGTGGCCTTCGAGGAAGATTACACTGGGTCGGGACAACATCTTTAAATAATCTCCAAACAAAAATTTTAATTTTATTGGGGATTCTCAGTTACCAAATGAAATTGCCACACCATCTCTCATTGTTATTACTAGGTACGCTATCTACTTGTTTACAGCCATGAAGACCACGATCATAATCAAATGGTAAGCACTCTTGATTGATAAATGGCCAGAATTAGAGTTAGAATGCTTCACTAGTTTCTGAAATTGTTTAGCCAACATAGCAAGATTAAAAGCCCCTAAATCTCTAAACCCCATACCCCCACAGGATTTTGATTTCCATACTATTGATTTCCACACATAAAGAAGTAGGCAATAGAAAACATGACATCACATATGTTGGAATAGTCTGCATCACCACCTTAATAAGAATCTCTTTTCCAGTAGTAGATAACAAATTTTCTATCCATCCTTGAATCTTATTAAGGACCAAAAGTTAAACAGATCTATTTTGTAAATTTGTTATTACGAGTAATAATTACAAAGGATCGAACCAATGACTGGAGACAGAAATATAGAAATGTATAGGGTGTGGTTCATTACTAGAAATTGGATATTTAGTTGCAGAAATTATTGGAGCTAAATGTATAAAAATTGTCATTATATGTACTAGTGACAATTTTTTATTGCCATCAGACCTTGACAATATTTGTTGTAGGTAAATAATTTACCTATGACATTTCAATATTGCCACTGGAAGTAAAATTTTAGCTACAATACAAAAATGTCACTAAATACGAAACATTTAGTTGCAATAATTATTGTAGTAATTTAAGGTATTTTTGCCACTAAAATATATCATGTCGCCTCTAAAAGTATGATAAAAATTTGACTTTTTGTGACAACAATTAGTCACGGCTAAAAATTATTTGTTTAGCCACAATTAAAATCACCACTAAAATATTAGAAAATACTTTTAGTGACAATTTATTGTTGTGGCTAAAATGTGGAAATGAATAAAAACAATTTATTCAATTTTTGAAAAAAAATATTTTATTGAATATTTCCAATTTACAATTTATTCAAATAAATAAAAATATATTCTCAAATATATTAACATGAAAACTATATTCTGATAGTTATGCATCACACGTTGCTAGCTTGCAAACATAAAATACAAAAAATAATTAGGTTAATGTTCAAAATTTAATAGCTGTAAGTAATCTAATATGATAATTCAGTCAACAACATTATAATGAATATGCAAGTTAATAATAATATCTTGAGTCAAATATGGATTCATATATAACAAGCACAAAACTTTCCAAGGTCACCGACTTAATGTTAAGACTCCTTGTTTTTATCTGAGAAGAGAGGAATTTGAAAAACGTAACACTAATTATGCATTTTAGATTTAATGCAACTAAAAGAAGTGCCAACAAAATACAATCTATATCTTTATTAATGTCATTTATATAACAAAGTATCTTGATGGTTTGTCTTTAATTTTTCGCGACTTAGATCGTTTGAGAATTATTGATCCGACGATCCTAATTGAATGTTGATAACTAAAGACTCTCATCTCTCATTTAACTTTCTTTCCCTCTTTATCTTATACACTCAACTCTCATACGTATATAACTTTTTTTCTCTCAGACATTTTAAACACTCTCCCATTTCTCATATAATTCTCTCTCTATCTCATATCTGTTTTAAACACACTCTCCAATCTTTCATACTCTCTCTTGACGTTGTTTGTCTTGACGATTCTAAATGGACTTCTTTACTCAAAAATATTCAAAGACAAACTAATCATCAATAAAAAAAAATAACAATTGATACCAATTGCACTAAAAAAAAAATCAGAACCAAGCTAATCACTGATAAAAAAAAATAATAAGTGATACCAATTATACTAAAAAAAAAACTAAAAAACTCAAAGTCAAGCTAATTACCAATAAAAAAAATAAGTGAATCTAATTGCAAAAAAAAAAAAAAACAATATTCAAAACCAACTATAATATTTTTTTCCTTGTTTGCATCACTTTCTCTATGATAATGTTCATATTTTTTTGAATGCTTGAATAGTGAAAAATAGACACCGAAACGACAAAAGGTTAGTTAAATCAATTTTTTTTTAAGTAGTGAAATTTTGATTTTGGTTATTTAGTTTAATTGCAACGTGAGAATATTTCTATAGTATCCCAGAAGTTACAATGACAAAGAATTTTAAATCAATTGTCCTTGCAGCTATAAATAGATCTGTTAAGTAATGTTAGTTCGGTTGGGCTTTTTTCTATATTTTGAAAATTTCATTTTTAATTCAATGTGGTTAATTCGTTTGATTGGATCAATGATTTAATTGTGTGTTCTTAATGATATTTCTTATTAAAACTAGGTAACCTATTCATTAGATTTAGTCAGATGTTGAAAAAATGAACACTCATTTGGTGGAAAGAAGAGCCGTCATCAAAAAATTTATGACATTATAATTTTGTAATGGTGTTAGTTTAAGTTTATGGGGATTCTCGGATTGTATTAATATGATATAATTCTTCTTCATTTCAACCCTTGAACTTCTTTTATTTAAGACATTATTGGATACCCCATTAGCTTGACAAATTTTTTGTGTTAAGAGTACTTTCAAGCATGGTTAATGACTAATTCCAATATATGAGTGAATATAAAAACAAAAAATTTAAAAATTGATAGCAACCATATGGTTGGAGATTTTGAACGAGACCTATCAATGAGAAAGTCAACTGAAATATGTTACTACTTATATCAAGTCCATTTAAAGAATAACAAATCTAAACCTCAAACATTTTTTGAAAAGATGGAACTATTCATATTCCTAATTTCCGTCCACATTGGAATGTATATGTTATTTTCCTAGTATTTGAGGGTATATCATTGTTATTGCCACGATTGATTGTTAACTAAGGGCGTGTTTGGATGACAAGGTTAGAATGAATTAGAAATTTTAAAAAATATTATTTTTTATCTAATTCAAACTCACCTATTATTTGACTGATTAGGATTTAATGGCTATATCCTATCATTTCAGTGTTTGGATAACACATAAGTACCTATGGAGAAGGGTGATGAAATATGATACCATTGATTGTTTTGGCCCTACCCTGTCTAGTCCAATGTCATGTTTGGTTTATAAATTACCCTTTGACCAATTCTAAATAAAATTTTCTTACATGTAATTTTTAAAAATATTATAATTTTATATTCTCTAGATGGGTGTTCATATATTATGAGGACTATTGAGCATTATCTCAAGCTCTCATTAATTAGTTATTTGATTATTAGTTATTAATTAATAACAGTCCAAATAAGATATTATTTTTTGAAATTTCAGTGATACCCAGTAATAGAAATGTCTATTTTACCAATTTATCCCTAATCATTCTATAAATTTACATATTTACTATCCTAGTAAATTATATATATATATATATATATATAATATTTTTATAAAAAAATTTAAATTATACTTATAATTAAATTAAATAATAAAGTACGGGTCAAATAATTAATTTTTATTTTAATTATTATTAAATCTAATTATTGATCTATTTTACCTTTTTTTTTGAATATTTAATCTGTCATTTTTTTAGTTATTTCTCGAGCTTGTTTAGACATTTTTTTTGTTGAGTTGTAATATTGTCGTTCTTTAGTATTTGCACATTTAATTATATTATAAATTTATTATATTTTTTATTGAAGAGATTGATTAAATTATAATATTATTGTTTGTATTATAATATTATGATATTATTGCATTCCAAAAATATTAAACAGAAGATATATTTGACTATAAAATCCAATCTAAAACTACATGTATAATAGAAATTAAATTTTGTTTGGATGATGGTGATGGCAGCTTTAAGTCTACATGCATGGGTGGTGGGTGGTAAGAGAGCTTGGAGGCCAGTAGAGGAGGACTTTGTTGGGGAACAAGAAGGATAAATTTGATATTTAACTAAAATATTTGCATGACATAAGCACTTTTTAGATTGTCAATCAAGGTCGGTTACAACAGGGGTCTGAATGAGTAGAAAAATAAACTAAAAATGACCAAAGTGAAATTTTAGAAAAAAACAACAGATGTTGTTGAAGGTAGACCTATCTACAGGAGGTGTGGATGAAATTTACCATAAAATTAAAATATATTTAGTATATTATATTCGATACATGAGTATTTATTGACAAAAAATCCAAAAGTCAATAAGACACAAATAAAAAAGATCAAAAAAATACTAACTTGTAATTAAAATTATTTGAAAATGTGAGACTAATCATATTTTTTGCAACTGACTATATAAGTTTTTATACGCAAAAGCATTCCACGATAAATTCAAAAGTATCTTTTTGTAAAATTAAATTCTCCCTCATCCTTTCGTTTACAACTTATTTTTCATAATATTTAATTTTTGATTTTTTGTTTACAAATTATACTCTCAACTCAAACAAAATAATCATCGGGCAAATAAAAATAGAAATGATCAATCGTACAAAAATAATAGTTGTCAATTTTAATTTGATATTAAGAACATAGAACAAAAAAATTCGTAAATATGAAAATCAAAACTAATTGAAAAGAGTTTTAATAAAATAAAAATGATTACATATATATATTGACCTTCGTAAAATTATTTTAATAGAAAAATATAATTAAAGTACGTAATAAGGTTGACACAATACAATAAATGTTCATAATGTTTCACAAATATATATGGCTGGACCAGGGCCTCCCTAGCCCTTAAGTAGATCACTCAATGGCCATACAATTGGTTGATACAACTATGGAACACTCTCATATGGCGTCAATCTTTTGTCATCTTCAACTTCTTTTTCTTTGTAACATTTTGATAGTATTGTACGAAACAATGTTGTGCCACTACTAATAATGCTTCTCACTGCCCTATGGGTCGATGACCAATATTACGATCTTGAACCACACTTATTCGAAAATTGGTCATAGAAGTTAGTTATTCTAAGGAAACTTTGATGCAACATTGAGAATTATTTCTTTTACAATGAAGAATGCTTGATTTATCATCTATGAAGAAGAGGATAATAGAATCTTCAATACCAAATTCGAGGCTTCACCACTCTATTGAGTCTAAGCAAACATACAATTAGGGTCAGAGTGCTCCATCATAGTTCAAAGACTTAATTATGACAAATTTAGTTATGAAATTCAACGTGTAATATGAGAAGTTTAATTGACCTTTAATATTTGATGAATAAATTATAGATTCTAAAATCTTAGACTTATTCAATAAAGTGTGCATAAGGGTAAGAAATTTTGGATGAACTAATGCAAATGGGTGTAAGTCTCGCTGTTCGGAACACCCAGTGCTGATCTGATCATATTGAGAGACACGAAAGTGCAAGTATTGCCAATTCGATTCAGCTTGTGTTGTGCATGCTTAAGTGAAACAATACAAAAGAATTTAGATCTTCTTGATTCGAGATTTTTTTTTTGGGGGAATTTGAGTGTAGGAAGAATTTGGATTTACAAAGAAAATGGGAAAAGAAGAAGGGTGGGGCTATTCCCACCCCCACAAATCTCCATTCCCACCCTATTTAATTTATCATTATCAAACTACTAAATTCACCCCTTCTATACCCACCTCATTAGTAACTAAACTCACCCTATGCTACATACACCACTTTTAATAAGTAAACCTACTTTATATTTTGTCATAATTAGAGTTTCATTCTCTATCTCATCTCATTCTGCACTCACAAAAATTCTTTTCTAATATGATTTTTTCAGTGAGATACAGGTTAGTATTACATCTTAATTTAATTTTATGTTTGATTTCATGTTTGTTATATAGATTTTTATTATTTTCGGTATGTTTTGATATGTCTATTAAGTTTAATAATTTTTTTATTTAGAATTGATATGTGTGTATATATATGTATGCTTTCAGATTATTTGTTATTTTTTATCTTGTTAAGGTTTTGCATCTATGCTTGTTATTTTTTTTTTGTTCTATTTTGTGTTTGTGCTCGATGTTTTTTTTTCATATTCGGTTTTGCGTCTTATAATTTTGCTTGTTCATTTAATCTTTGCTTTATTTTTTTTCCTTCTTGTTTCGGATTGCTTATTTCTTTCTATTTTTTCCTTGTTTCGTTTTTTTCTTTTTCTTGTTTCGGTCTGCTTATTTCTTTCCCTTTTTTTTTCTTGTTTTGTTCTTTTCTTTTTTCTTATTTCAGCATGCTTGGTTTTTTTAACTTGTTTCTTTTTTGGTTGTTTATTTTTTCTTGTTTCGGTTTTGTTTGGTTTTTTTTTTTTTTTTCTTATTTCATAAATATATTTATGCATTCAAAGTAATTGTTTTCTTTCATTATTTTTTTTTTCTCACGATGACTTCTTTCATTAACGGGGTGTCCATAAAATCAGTGAGTTTAACTATTAATGGTGTATGTAGTATGGAGTGAGCTTAGTTACTAATGGGGCGGAGGGTGTAAAAGAGTTGAACTTAGTAGTTTGATAATGATAAATTAAATGGGGTGGGAATAGCCTCACCCAAAGAAGAAAGACCTATTCACTAGCAACATTACAAATCAATAAATTGACATTATTCTGAGGCATTCACTCTTCAAAATATAGCTTCAGGAGAATCTGAGCATTAAACAAAAAGAAATAGCAAGTGGTCCACCATCATATGTGAACCACATCAAACTTAACTCAAGTTTTACAACTACGGCAAATTTGTTTACAGATTTGTCATTGCAGCACTTCAAAGTTTCTAGCTTTTGTTAGTTGTTTTTACCCAGCGCATGGGATACTCTTGTCATATACATCAAGGATTATACACATCAATGAAATTAGATCCACTTGCTGAAGAAAAAAATGTTTGCATTGCTTTTTTTTTTTACTAAACCTAAAGTAGATCAACCGCGAATTTCCTAGGACAGGTTTAAGGAGATGTTTGGGGTGTATCTATTTTTTTTTTGGGGGGAAGGGAGGGGGAAGGGGAACTTGAACTCTTGACCTCAAGAAGGCAAAACCTTCACAAGGCAAGGAGTATCATTGGACCAAAGACCCATTGGTGTTTGGGGTGTATCTAATTCTATCATTGACTGGTGGTAGTTTATCTAATTCTGAACTTAAATCTGTTTCCTGTTAAACAAAATATCAAGTAAACAAATGACATCTTTGAACTGAATTTATCAATATTACACAATCCACAAAAAAAAGTCAATTCAATTTCAATAGTTGTATGTTTATAAATCAAAATAATGAACTACTATTTCCACGGAGAATACTATGTATTTATACTCGGAACACGTTAATGTGTACTTAAAAGCAATTTGTACCACTTCCAATCCACATTATTTGTACAGCTAAGTGGCAAATCTGTGAACAGAATCCTTGCAACTGAGAAGTGGTTGCTTCTAAAAATGCATTTGTCTTGCTTTTAATCCATTGCTTGAGCACGTTAATGTGCGGTGGCCACCAAGTTGCTGTGGCTGAAAGAATGGCCTCGAACCAATTCACAGAACCTCTATTTATCTAACAGATTCAAGGCAAACAAGAATCCTCCTATACTCACTTATGCTTCAGCTAAGAGATCGTGCTTAAATGAGAAACAAAATCAAAGAAAGAAACACGTTTAGACCGCTACTTTGGTGAATTATTTTTAACAAAGTGAAACTTGCAAGATACGAAGATCATATCAGACTCCAAAAAAAGGCCTTAACAGGAAAAATGCATTCATCCAGTTATTAGGGAAGGGATCGCCTTGCTTTGTTATGCAACAAATATAAAGGGATGTCCAAGTTTTAGAAAACTCAGATCCTAAGACAGGACTAGACCCATTGAGATACTTAGAATGAGAAATGCACCTCAAGAATTACGTACCTAGCATGAAGGAGGCTGTGTTGCAACTCCACCTCAAAGTAGAAAGAAAACTTGAATAATGGCATAATCATTCCAACCATGAACCTACTACAATTGGAATCACTTAATTGAAAGTCGAATAAATATAAATTCTATTGTGCTAGGTAGATAAATAAAGCTTATCGGTCAATATTAGCTAATGGAGGGTGCAAGATTAATTAGTGTCTAGGCGCAAATTTTCTCGACAATCATTAAAATTGTGTTCAATTACTTCTTTTAAATCACATTTATGATCTTTTATTTTCTTGGTAACTATCCCTAGATTGTCCTTGGTGACAAGTTTAACAACTACATCATACTGTCAATGGACCTGAATTAAGTTTCCTAAGTTTTACAGTGACATCTTTAATATTGAGAAGTGAAGGATCTGGTGTTCCAAGCAGCCGAAACCAAATTAACATTAAAGGCTTCTGGTTATAAGATAATTTTCTCACATCTGTAGGTGGAACAAATATGTTGAGTTGCAAGGAAGCTATGCATAATGGAACTTGTGCTGGGATGGAATTCCTATTTAACCAAACTGGATGAACAGAAGGACAACTGGAGTTGTGCCTCATAACTTCACTAATAGGGGAAAAATAACTATCAGATAAAGAGACCTTTGACAAAAATGTGAACTATAAAGTAACATGGACAGGAGAACTTTATAAGACTATTAAGAAAATTACTTGGTCTCCTTGATAATATTGGGGCCTAGAACATCAAGCTCTCATGTCTCAAAATATTTTTTTTCCTTTTTCTATTAGACTTAACCAAAATAAAGGTCTCGGAGCTTACTCAATGATCAAGTATCAGAGAAACAACTGGGAGTACGCACGACATTATCTTGTACTTAGGTTTTGTTGAAATTGAAGAACATATAGAGGAGCATACTTTAACTAACCACACAAACTGCGGGCGGATAAAGAACAGAAACCCAAGAAGAAAACCAAGAAAGAAATCCTTTCTTATGGGCAAAGCTGTATGAATGTTATATGACTGAAACTCATGGAGAATTATAGAACAAAGATTGCACACATAAAGAAGGTCCTAATGGAAGCAATCAAAAGCACTTGCAAGCAGATGGCACCACTTCATGTGACTCTTGGTTTTAAGTCAGTATAGTACATGTAAACCTGATTATAAATCAGCTAAGACATTGATCAAAGTAGATAAGTAAAGTAGTAAATGACACACTTCAACTAAAACCATATATGTACAACCAAAGGGCACAACCTTTTTTCGCATAATATTCCACTAGAAAGACCAGAACACAAAACATAGGCAAGAAGATGGGATCTAGCAAACCAAAACATAATATAGAAGGCAAGAAGATGCAAGGATTTAAAAGCTAAAGGATTCTAAATGTTAAAACTTAAATGCAGCTAAACGTGACCGATTGAAAATTATGCACATAAGAATTTGCTAATGGAGGCAATCAAAAACACACGCAAGCAAATGGCGATCACTTCATATGACTCTCAAATTTAAGTAAGTTCAACAATTGTAAACTTCTTCATAAATCATCCAAGAAAATTGAAAAAACCCTGTGTGCACAACCAAAGGGCATGTATTCTTTTCTGCATACTAGTCCACCAGAAAGACCAATTAAGTTGAAGTTAGAATTGCACAAAAAGGAAACCGTACAAAGAATATTTACCATCCAAAATTTCAAGCAGAACCTGCTGAAATCCTTTAGGAATTGGCTGGCAACTAATAAGTAACAAACTACATGGAGCCAAACTAAAAAGTACATGCTTCAAATCATTGTCTTTTAATTTTCCCTACTGTGTACTAAAGACAAATATCCACAGTTACTGGTAATCAAACTCTAGTAATCATAAATCCTAATATCCACAGTTAGGCAAATTCTGGACACCAGATGGGTTCGGTATCATGGAAGTCACAATCTCTTGTAAAGCCTCTTCCTGATCAACATACAACAGGTCAGCTAGGGAGATACTGTCCCAATTTGTGTTATCTGGCATAAATAGGTCAGCGTAATCCCATGTTTCCAGAGCAGGCAAGCAACATTCTTTAGATATTGGAGACTTTGCTGCACAAGGCATGACATTACTTTGTATTTGACATTTAAATCTGGTTCTTCCACCACAATATAAAGCACCAACACCTAATTTGGGTGCCACTAATGCATCTATGATAGATCCACATTGCGCAACTAGTGTTGTCCCCATGTTATTATTATGGCTCATGTATTCTACATACTGATATCCTTCAAGTTGGGCCACCGAAAGGCTCGGCTCATTGTTGATTACGTGCTAGGGAACAGCTTCACTATCATCTTTTGCTAAGGCAGCCATGATATTATTTGGCACTTGAAATTCTGCAGACCCGTCTTGTCTAGAATATAATGCACCAAATTGAGGGGTCATTGCCATGCTCATGTGTTGCTGATATGGATATCCTTCAAACTGGGCAACAGGGACACCCAATGCAATCTGCTCGTATGGTAGCTATGGAGCAGCTTGATAATGATAATGATCTTCCGCTAACATGGCAAACAAGTCACCCTCTATTAATTCTTGAAAGTTGTTCTGTGACTGTGAGTGTTTGGTTTGTGGTGGTTTCTTCTTCTTGATGCGGCAAAGAACATAGTCTTTGAACAAAACTCTTCCACTGTTCAATGTAGAGTCGGGAAGGCTATACTTAGTCATGTTGTATCCGAGTTTGGCCCTAGTATTTGTGATCTCGTAAACAAAGTTTCTCTTCCATCCGATTATAGTATTCTTCTTCTTTGGATCCAATACAAGACTCGCCTTATCAGAACCCCTCCACGTACCCTTCCCGGCTGCCACCGTGTGTTTAATCCACTAGTTGCTCATCTTCTTCAACTCTGTAAACACATAAACAACTCTCTCTTCTAATCCTGTTTGAAATAGACTCATGGGCTCAATGTCACCATATACATCACACTCGTTCACGACACTTTCACAAGACAATCGACATCCCAATACCTTTAAGGAAAGATAAAGCATCAAGTTTTTCTCCAGACGGTGGAAACGGTAACCGATCCACATATTTTCCATCCCTAGATTTACTATGAAGTACGACCACAATCAAAATAACTCGAAACGGAATAGAAAAACAAAACACACAAATTTAGGTGGTTCTGATTCCACTTAATATTAAAGTCTATATTGACGAAATATAGTGGCAAAATTTCACAAAGTTCTTAAAATAAGAAAACAACATAACATATCACTACTCTATCATTATTAGAGAGAATCACAAAAAATAAAACAAATCTCAAATAAATAGCAATCTGCTGGAGAGAAATATGCTCAATATCAAAGCTTCTAGGCCATTTTAATTCTAATCCCAACAAAAGTCAACCACCTTAATACTTATACTAGACAAAGAAAATATCTCACGTGTTGGACAATCCACCTTTGCAAAAGAAAGATGTATCCAATATATCTAATCCCATTATTTTGAACTACTTTATCCTGACTTCCCAATTCTGTAACCACCAGCTCAATACTCCCACAGGCCACATCTGATGCTTCTTTTGGTTTGTTAGGGATCACTCTTAGTTGTCTCATATTAGTTATGTATTTTTTGAAATAAAATTTAGGTGTATTTAAATGTACCCCACCTTATTATTTTGTTATGGTGATATCGATTTGGACATACCCTTACGTTAATGATTATAAACTTTTAAACAATTTTATTGAGATCTAACTTAAGGATCTAATGAATTAAGATATAAATTCTAATAGTGAGTCCTAATGTTTAATAAACTCCACTATCTATCCAAAATGATCACAAACCATTAGGTCTCCACCAATTAAAGCTCAAATTATGCATTGGGCAACCAATGAGATATGGGGATACAGAGACAAATTGTGAAATGTTATATTCTTATTGTACGATGAGAGTGCTAAAGTTGCCCGCTAATAATAGGGAGATATAAATATTTTATAGAGTTTAATGTTTCAATAGTTACCAAGTACATCGTGGATATATCTAATTCGTAAACTGCACTACTAAGTAACCATTAATGCAATTGAATTAGCATATAATAATGATCATACACAAATATTATAGCCTTTAATGTCATGAAATAAATTATATTACCAAAGACTGTGTTATACATGAATCAATTAATAATGATTTTTGTGAAGATGACCATGAACATGGCATAAGATGTTTCAAAAGCAAGATTTGACCATAAAGTTTTCACCGCCACAACTTTGAATGTGAATTATTTGGTCATATCCAAAAAAGTTGAGCTCTAAAATATACTTATTCACATAGGGTCAAAACCGTTAAGAAGAGTTATTTACAATGTCTAAAATATACTTATTTACAGGGATAGGGTCATACACTGTTACGAAGAGTTAAATGGATGTGGAGTAGTCTTTTACTGTGTGCTCACTAGTCATCATTTTGTCTGTGTTGATCTCCTTACCAAGACCCTTTCAAACTAATGATGGAAATCTGTCTCTGCACTGTAAGGTTCCCTCCCGTTGGCTGGTGGCTATGTATTGGAGATCCGTGCAGGTAGGGTATTCTGCTGAAGCAATATAACTTTCTTGATTTGAATCCTAGTGCTATTATAGGGTAATGCAGTAGTTGGATTTTCTGAAGTCAATCTTGTACAGAGGCCAATCAGAAATTCTGCATTTTTTGTGTTAAAAGCGTGTTTAATAAACACGCTTTTCAAAAAGCAATTAATGTATGTTTACTAACCATGCTTCGCATTTGTGTTCTTCCCCCTATATTTCAACAAAAATTGGATTATTGACTCTATTTTTTAACTGATAGTACCACAAAATATCTAAGGATGAGCTCGATTCCCCACGTCATGCTCACCAGTTCAAGGGCATTGCTCACCAATATTACCTATGGAGCTTGACCTCATACCTCAACCCCCTATGTCCGTATCTCAAGGAAGTTTGTTTAAAGGACATCTAGATCCCACCAAATCCCCCATCTTTCTGGCATCAATCTCCCAATAGGAACAAGTCTTGTGGCACAATAAGGGGCAACTGTTACGAGGAAGGGGAAAAGATCTCACCCCAGATCAAGCAAAGCCTACGAATATCTATAAATAAGAGGCAAAGCCCTCAAAAAGAGGAGAGAGATAGCCATTGTATACTTACAAAATTCTTTCTATAAACACACATAGATATTAATAGAACCAGGAGCAAGAGACTCCCTTAAAGTGGATTAGCCGNTGATTTTTGTGAAGATGACCATGAACATGGCATAAGATGTTTCAAAAGCAAGATTTGACCATAAAGTTTTCACCGCCACAACTTTGAATGTGAATTATTTGGTCATATCCAAAAAAGTTGAGCTCTAAAATATACTTATTCACATAGGGTCAAAACCGTTAAGAAGAGTTATTTACAATGTCTAAAATATACTTATTTACAGGGATAGGGTCATACACTGTTACGAAGAGTTAAATGGATGTGGAGTAGTCTTTTACTGTGTGCTCACTAGTCATCATTTTGTCTGTGTTGATCTCCTTACCAAGACCCTTTCAAACTAATGATGGAAATCTGTCTCTGCACTGTAAGGTTCCCTCCCGTTGGCTGGTGGCTATGTATTGGAGATCCGTGCAGGTAGGGTATTCTGCTGAAGCAATATAACTTTCTTGATTTGAATCCTAGTGCTATTATAGGGTAATGCAGTAGTTGGATTTTCTGAAGTCAATCTTGTACAGAGGCCAATCAGAAATTCTGCATTTTTTGTGTTAAAAGCGTGTTTAATAAACACGCTTTTCAAAAAGCAATTAATGTATGTTTACTAACCATGCTTCGCATTTGTGTTCTTCCCCCTATATTTCAACAAAAATTGGATTATTGACTCTATTTTTTAACTGATAGTACCACAAAATATCTAAGGATGAGCTCGATTCCCCACGTCATGCTCACCAGTTCAAGGGCATTGCTCACCAATATTACCTATGGAGCTTGACCTCATACCTCAACCCCCTATGTCCGTATCTCAAGGAAGTTTGTTTAAAGGACATCTAGATCCCACCAAATCCCCCATCTTTCTGGCATCAATCTCCCAATAGGAACAAGTCTTGTGGCACAATAAGGGGCAACTGTTACGAGGAAGGGGAAAAGATCTCACCCCAGATCAAGCAAAGCCTACGAATATCTATAAATAAGAGGCAAAGCCCTCAAAAAGAGGAGAGAGATAGCCATTGTATACTTACAAAATTCTTTCTATAAACACACATAGATATTAATAGAACCAGGAGCAAGAGACTCCCTTAAAGTGGATTAGCCGAGCTCCCAAGCAAGTGAACCACTATAAACACTGTGCGTAATCATCTATTAATCCCTAAAGCCCAGTTCCTTAGAGCCTTGGAGTTGAGACTAAATTATTCAGTGCATCTTATATCCATACCTCTGTCCAGTCGCATTAATAACACCAATAGTTGGCGCCGTCTGTGGGAACGACTGTCTCCCGTAAAAATATACACTAATTTTCTTTAGTAATTGATGGTTTCTACACGCAACATGAGCAAAGGACAAGCGAATCTTCCTCAGTTACAGAACCAACAAGAAGCTGCCACCGGGAGACAACAAGAAAACCCCTATGATTTCTTTCCTACACTTGAAGTCGATCCCCCCATAGGGAACCCCACACCTAACAACAAATTGGAGGTCCTATGCCTAACCAATCAACACCTCCTCCAATAGAACGAGGAGTTGTTGAATATTATTCATCATCCACAAAGAGTACAACCAGCCTAGAATGATCCCCCTCAGAGGGAAAGACATCACCGAGGGAGATGAGCACAACCAAACTATAGGCAATGCTCATCGTTGAATTCGCAGGAATATGGATGACGAGGAAGTGCAAAATCAAAACAGGAAAACTCATAATAATAAATTTCCCCTGTTTCAACAGGAAAGGAAGGAGCAATATTGGGAACAATGCTTCAAAGACATTCAATAGGAGCTCATCCACATGAAAGAGGCTGTTAAAAACAAAACTCCAGTGACTATGGATGCCTTAATCCAACAGACTGAGTCCCCATTCACCGCACAGGTACTACACTTCCCACTTTCACCTAAATTCAGAATGCCCCAAATGGAGGCCTTTGATGGAACAAAAGATCTCATGGACCACTTCAACACCTACAAGAATCAAATGGAACTACATGGGTACCAGGATCCAGTATAATGTCGGGCCTTTGCCATCATTTTAAAAGTTTCAACCCTAACATGGTTCAATAGATTGCCCCCATCATCCATTTCTTCCTTCAGGGAGCTCTCCATCTCCTTTGTATCGCACTTCATAGGAGCTCGGACTTATCAAAAACCAAGTTGTCACCTGTTGAATGTGAAACAAGGGCCCAATGAAATCCTACAGAGTTATGTTCAAAAATTCAACTCAAAATCCCTAAAAGTGGATATTCTAGATGAGAAATTCGCCGTCACTGCCTTTATTGCAAGGATAGGAATCTAGTCAAAGGACCTAATGTTCTCTATTTCCAAAAATCCACAAGCTAGTAAGGCAGAAATCCTCACCAAGGCAGAAAAGTACATCACTGGCAAGGAAGCACTCTTATAGGCAGGAAACACATCCACACACAAGGAAAAGGAGAAAAAGAGAGACCGAAGTCCTAGAAAAGAAAGAAGTAGAGATAGATCTCCTCAAAGAGATAGGGACTGCTCTCTGAAAAGGAGAGGAGATGTCAGAGATTGCCTTAGTCTGTCACCGCGAGAGCTATAGCCAATATTTGCACCTCGACAATGCACTCCCTCCCATCCACAGTGTCCCAGGTCTTTTATGAGATACAAAACGAAAAATTCTTATATTGCCCACCTCGAATGAAGCCAGATCCTGCGAAAAGGGATGCAACAAAATATTACGAATACTAGAGGGACCACAACCTTCTCACTGACGACTGTATCCAATTGAAGAAGGAGGTCGAGTTCTTGATCTAGCTGGGATAATTATGCCGCTTTGTGGCGCAAGACAATCAGAATCGAGCTCAACCACCCCAGTACCTCAGCAGTAGGTCCCTGTGCAGCATCAACAACCTCTAGGAGAGATCAGAGTAATATCTGGAGGATTCACTGGAGGTGAGGAGTCTAGCTCAGCCAAGAAGGCTCATATGCGCAAAGTCAAATCTGACGAGATGTTGGAAGTACAGTCCAAAACACCTCGGCTAAACATGGACATCATTTTCTTAGATATGGACCTAGAAGGCTGTCAACATTCCCATGATGACCCCTTGGTGGTAAGAGTCATCATTGCCAATAGAACCATCTATCGAGTCTTGATTGACAACAGGAGCTCTACTGACATCATCTTCGCATCTGTCTTTGATAAGATGGATATAGGCAGAAACAAGCTTGAGCCCGTAAGGGCTTACCTATTAGGATTCTCAAGGGAAACGGCATTGTCCCTGGGTTCAATCCAACTCATGCTCACTATGGGAGATCCTTCTTGCCAATCCACCACGATTATGAGGTTCCTAGTAGTCGATGCACCTTCAGTATACAACATACTGTTAGGAACGCCATGAGGGTTATTCCTTCTGCCTACCACCTCATCAAGAAGTTCCCTAAGAAAAATAGAATCGGAGTGGTCTAAGGAGACCAACGCGTGGCACAAGAGTGCTATATGACGTCCATGAAAAAGAAACAGATCGAGAATATCCAACTGGACGAGCTCGCCTTAAGAGACGAACTGGTACCAATGGGCCTTTGGTCAAATGGTATTCCTTACCTTGTAAAGGTTTTGCCTTCTTAAGCTTAAGGGTTCAAGTTCCCCTTCCCCCCCCCCCCCCAAAAAAAAAAAAAAAA
>CAUOFW020000859.1:867044-928841 GCA_963454935.2 Ilex paraguariensis
AAAAAAAAAAAAAAAGAGACGAACTAGAGACTAGGCCAATGCGCTTAGAAGAGTTGGAGCCTATTCAACTTGACAAGAAGCTAGAGCACCTAGTATACATGGGATCTAAGCTAAACAGGGAGGTTAAAGACCTCCTAATTCAATTCCTCATAATAAATATGGAGGTGTTTGCCTTAAAACAGGAGGACATGCAGAGAATTGACCCCTCAGTCATCACGCACAAGCTCAGCATGAATCCGACCTTCAGGCTCATCAAACATAAATGAAGGAGTTTTGGGAGGTCAACAAAATTCTTCACACCAAAGCCATTAGAGAGGTGGACTATCAGACTTGGCTAGCAAACATGGTCCTCGTCAAGAAGTCCAATGGCCCCTCTGCATCAACTTCACCAACCTAAACTAAGCTTGCCCCAAAGATAGTTTTTCCTTACCTCGGATTGACCTAATTGTGGATGCCATAACTGAGCATAAGCTCCTCAGCTTTATGGACACTTTTTCTAGGTAAAATTAAATCATAATGGACCCCAGTGGCCAGGAGAAGACCTCCTTCGTAACTGAGCAGGGGACATACTATTACCAGATCATGCCCTTTGGACTAAAGAACGTTGAAGATACTTACCAGTGTTTGGTAAATCGAATATTTCAAAAATAAATCGGGATATCAATGGAGGTGTACATCGATGACATATTGATAAAGTCACTGAAAGCTGAGCTCCACATTGAGCACCTTGAAAAGTCCTTCTAGGTCCTTAAGGAATACCAAATGAAGCTCAACCCTGCCAAATGTGCTTTTGGAGTCTTTGCTGGAAAGTTCTTGGGCTTCATAGTCAACAACAGGGGAATCGAGGCAAACCTAGAAAATGTCAAAGTAGTGATAGACATGCAACCACCATCAAACACGAGAGAGGTCTAATGCTTAACAAGAAGAATAGCGGCCTTAAGCCATTTTGTTTCTAGATCAAGCGATAAGTGTCAGCCCTTTTTCCAAACCTTAAAAAAAGTGTTCTAATTGGATACTCAATGCGAGCAAGCATTCAAAGCCCTTAAAGATTACCTGAGTTCACCCCCAATTCTGGTAAGTCCTTTGGAGGGGGAAATACTCACCTTATACCTCAATGTTTTGGATTTCTTAACCAACGCAGTACTAGTAAGAGAGAGCAAGACAGAGCTTAGCAACCAATTTACTATTGTAGTCGAGCTCTAAGGGGGGCAGAGAAGAGATACCTAAAGATGAAAAAATTAGTCCTAGCTTTGGTCATGACAGCAAGAAGGCTCAGGTCATACTTCCAGGCCCCCACCATTGAGATCCCAACAGACCAGCCAATGAAGCAAGAATTGCATAAACCAAAATCTTCAAGAAGGCTAGTCAAATAGGTCATAGAACTCAGTGAGTTCGATATCAGGTACAAACCCAGAGTAGCAATCAAAGGTCAAATTCTTACAGATTTCATCGCAGAATTCACTACAGCTACAAAAGCACCTATGGAGGCAACCCAGCTAGTACCCGACCTTCCCACGTGGAAGCTTTCAGTAGATGAAGCTACCAACGCCCAAGGAAGCAGTGCAGGATTGATCCTGACCTCCCCTATTGCAATATTTGTCGAGTATGCCCTCAGATTTGGTTTCAAGGCTTCAAACAACGAAGTAGAATATGAGACTGTCATTGCTAGGCTCAATTTGGCCCACTCAATAGAGGCAGAACAACTCGAAATCTATAGCGACTCCCAACTCATGGTTAAACAAATAGAAGACACCTACAAGCTAAAGGAGAGAGGATGATTCTATACCTAAAAAAGGTACGAGAGCTGAAAAGGAAATTCGTGTAAGTCAAAATCAAGCATGTCCCTAGAATTGAGAATTCTGGAGCAGATGCTTTAGCAAGACTCGCAACGGCCTCTCAGCAAAGCCTGGACAGGTTAATTCCAGTGGAGCACCTAGTTGAACCATCTGTGAGCCATGAAGACAAGGAAATGTTTCTTGTACTGACCCAGCCGAGCTGGATGGACCCAATCAGAGAATATCTTGAAAATGAAACTTTGACAGCAGATCCCAAATAGGCCGCAAAGGTAAGAGCTAGATCATCCAGATTTACAATCCTATAAGGAAACCTCTATAAACAAGGATTCTCAGCACCTCTCCTTAAATGCGTAAGAGACGAGGATGTTCATTACATCCTAAGGGAGATTCACAAAGGTATTTGCGGTAATCATATCGGGGCTCAAGCACTAGTAGGAAAAATATTAAGGCAAGGATACTTCTAGCCCACTCTACTCAAAGACGCTGCAGACTTGGTTAAACGGTATAAGGTCTACTAGTTGCACGCCAACATCCCACATTGCCCCCCCAGAGTTCCTCACCTCGGTAGTAAGTCCCTGACCCTTCCAAAAATGGAGGATGGACATACTTAGGCCTATTCCCATTAGTATAGGACAATGCAAGTTTGTTATTATTGGGGTAGATTACTTCACTAAATAGGCAAAGATGGAGCCTTTGGCGACAGTTACAGTGCAAAAGATTCAAAACTTCATCTGAAAATCCATAATCTACAAGTTTGGAATACCCAGGGCAATTGTCTCAAACAATAGGAAGCAATTTAACAATTCCAAGTTCAAGAAGTTCTGTGCTGAGCTAGGAATACAAAATTACTTCTCTGCCCTAGCTTATCCTTAGTCAAACGGGCAAGTAGAAGTGATTAAACGAACCATAAAGAGGGCTCTAAAGTCCAAGCTACAAGCCCTGAAAGGAAAATGAGTAGAGCACGTCCCAAAGGTGTTGTGTTCTTACAGAACAACAACCAAGATGGCAACTCAAGAAATACTATTCGCTTTAGCATTCGGGACTGAGGCAATGACACTTGTAGAAGTTGGTATTCCATCCCCTAGAGTAGAGCTCTCAGATCCCGAGCATAACAATATGTCATTCCTACTTAACCTTGACCTCTTGAATGAGAAGAGGGACAATGCCTTGCAATGCATTATGAGTTACCAAAGGAGAACAGCGAGATACTACAACAAAAAGGTCAGACACAGAAGCCTCAAAGTCAGGGACTTGGTACTTAAAAAGCTTTTCCTCGCCAGAAAGGATCCCACCCATGGGAAGCTAGGACCTAATTGGGAAGGCCCTTACATCATCGAAAAGGTAATCAAACCTGGGAACTACAAGTTACAAGTGGAAGAGGCAAAAGTCTTACCTCACTCTTAGAACGTAGAGCATTTGAAAAGATTTTTTCAGTAAACTCTTGTAAGAAGGTCATCATCAATAATATGAAAAATTATAGCTCAGCCAGGTATTTCACTAGTAGCTTAAGCTAGCGATGAGTTCTTTAGCTCATAAACAATCAATGAGTTCTTCGGTTCATAAACAAAACGATGAGTATTTTAACTCATAAACTATCGATGAGCTCTTCAGCTCATAAATAAAACGATGAGTTTTTTAACTTATAAAAAATTGAAGAGTTCTTCAGCTCAAGGAAGCTCTCAAATTTCTAAAAAAAGAGCTCTTTAGCTTAAACATTGCAATTGTCGGAAGTAAAAGAGACAACAAAACAAAAAAAAAAGGCAATTTTCGTAATTGTTGCGAATTACAGAAAGAAAAGGACCTAAGCTCCCCCAGACCCATTCTTCAGCTATGATATTTCCTTCTCCAGCTGAGCATTCATAGAACGCAGCTAAGCATTCTCTGCCTTCAACTCGTCCTGTTCCTTCTTCATCCCGGAGAGCTGGTTCTTAAGGCTCAAATTCTCAAAAGCAAACTTCAGCTCCGTAGTTGTAAAATCAATCTCGCTAGAGAAGGAGCTTGGCGACTGTGGAGGCGAATGTGGAGATACACTGTTTCTTCTGCGTTTTCTTGAAGAAGTAGCAACATCCTCATCTGACTCTACAGAAGAAGAATCTGCATCGGGATCAGGTGAAAAAGGGCGCAAGGTAGCATCCAGAGCAGCAGCAGAAACACTAAACTAGAAAAGGTTCTGCAAGGAACCAGAAATGAGAAATGAACAAGCTCAGCATGAGCCACCTGGGTAACCCATACTAGCTCAGCTGGGGTGAGACTGGGAGCACCTGTACAGTAAAAGAACAGTAAGAACCAATTCTAATGCTCACAGATCATAACGAGGCAGGTCCTGAACCCTTACCTCTATTGGAAAAATGCCCCCAAGAGCGAGGAACTCGAGATCGTGTGCATTGCTACTCATCAGATCTCCAAAAGTCCCTGGAAGACAAAAAAAATGATGAGTCCAACCTTCAGGAGAATGAGGGATATCAAGGACCAATGGAGGATCGATGTGGCGTCTCTATATGAAGCGATTAAAGCATGGGGCATGTCATAGTCAAGTTCATAAAAATAAAGAAACTCGACAAGGGTAGGAAACTCATCATTGCCTTGTAGCCACCAAAAAATAAAGAAGCTTATCATGATGCCCCATCCTTCAGGAAAAAGACGAGAGGGGCACAACTCGAAGAAATCCAAGATCCACCCAATGACAAGATGAATGGGCAGGCGAAGGCCCATCTCGAAAGCACCTTCAAAGAAGCAAGTTTCTTGAGGGGGGAAGTAATTACAGGGCTTATCAGGAGTAGGAAATCGAAGGGATAAGTCAGCAGGAAGAAGATATCACCTCTTTATTCCTTCTAACTCTATAGCAGGAATCACAAAAGGAAGCAGAAAGTTGGAGTGCCTCACCATGTCAATCGTGGCTTGGGCTCGTTGTTTGAATAAGAGAGTAAGAGAGGAAGCCATGAAAACCAGAGCAGACAGGGAACACAAAAAAGACTCTAGAAGAATGAGGAACGTGAATAAGAGAAAGTCCCAAGATCCCAAGATCCTAAGATTTGTAGACCAAAAAAAATCCCAAGTTTTATGGAAATAATAAGGAATCCCAAGTTTTAAGAGAGCAAAAAATGCGCGAAGACAAAGAGGCGGCCCCTTAAGTTTCCAAAATCATTACGATGGAGGCATTTTTAGAAGGTTGGTGGGCACAAGTAACGATAAGAAAATAGGTGATCCATGCTAAAGGAGCAGCTCAACTCTGTTAAAACTCAAGTCAAACTAGGTAGAGCTCAAATATAAGCATCTTAGTTCAACACGATGAGCTCTTCAGCCTATTTTAAGCAGAGCTCTTCGGATCTTAGAGGCGAGCTCTCTAGTTCACCAGAAAATGAGCTCTTCAAGTTGAACTCTTCAAACCATAGGGTCTTTTTAGCTGGCACCTTGACTTAAATTAAGGTAGGGCTCCTGACCTTGGTAATCTGACCTCATACTTCAAGAAGAACTAAGTTCTCCCCAAAGCAAGGGGGCAAAGAGGAGAAGGCAGAGTGCATAATGCAGGGACACTCAAGAGTGCGACAATTAAAAAACAAAAATGCAAGGACACTGGACAAAAATATTTTTCATTTCTCAAAAGAACAGTTACAAAGGAATCTACAAGAAAAGGAACAAGGTACAGGAGAATCTTAAATCCCGGCAGTAAGGTCAGTTGTTGGAGCCTCAGGCAGCTTAGGAACCTTTGGAACATCAGTTGAATTAGAGCCGATTGCAGCCTTGGGAGCATCAATTAGAGCAGGGTCAACATGAACTACAGGCAACTCAACAATCTCAGAAGCAGTAGTTGGATCAAGACAAAGAATTGCAGAGGTAACTGGAGTAGAAGAAACCACATAGACAATAACCTCGGTAGGAGAAACATATACCTCAGCACCCTCAAGGGCCAACTCAAAAGCAGGGGGAACTAAAATCTCAGCCTCTTTCTCAACACTTGGCACCCCTTCTCCTTATCCAAAGCCTCATTCTCAGCACTAGGCACCTCTTTCTCCTTGTTCGAGGTTTGGTCAAATTCAAAATCCAGATCTAGGTGTGTCTGCACAGCTTGATCTTGGAAAACAAGGTACCTAGTGGCCAAATTAGTGGTATCCTCATCCTCCAGCTTAGTAATCAAAATATCTTTCTTTTTAACGACAGCCCTCTCAGCCTCAATCTCTCTCCGCAAAGTGTCATTCACCTCAGCCAAGATGTTGTATTCTCTATTCATGGTCTCGAAAGCCGTGAAGGCACCCTTGCGAGCTTGAATCCAATTGTCAGTCTTCAACCTCAGCTCTTCCTTGGTATTCTTGACCACGTCCTCGGCTTTTCCTTTCTCAAGCTCCAAATTTTATTAGCAAAAGACAACCTCTCCACCTGTGCTTGCAAGTCCTGCACTTGAGCCTTGAGGTCATCATTAGAAAAGGTTAGCTTGGCAACCATGAGTTCAGAAGCCTTCAACACCTTGGCTGAGCTCTCCAAGGCCCTAATCATGCTCGTCAAGGCGCTCACATGGATGGCCAACTAGAAGAAGATACAATCAAAGGTGAGGATTAGCACGAAGTAACAATGCAAGGAAAAAATGGAGCACTGGAAGGATAGAAACTTATCGAAGTAGCACCATACAAGGCGGTAGTGACATAAGAGGAGAGGGGCATAGTGGCAACTTTTTGGATGTTGAACTCGGGGATTATCGAGGCGATGGCCTTAGAAGCAAGCCTCTGATTATCGACAAGTGAACCCTTGTCCTTCTCAACCTTCATGCCCTCCACCAGCAGGCGATGAGTCTTCTCAGCAGGTCTGGGAGAAGGAGGTCCAAGTAAGATATGGGCAATCGACTCTAAGGCCCCCTCAACCTCTGCCAACGAAGGAGATGCTAAAGCCCCAACCTGCTCAAGACCTCCTCTAGAAGAGGAAGGCAAGGTCCCTTAAAAGATTGAGGTCCATGAGACTTCCGATGAGCTCGGTGGAGAAGTAGGATAAGCAAGGGCAATTTTATCCTTTACACCTTGGAGAGAGGGGCAGGGCCATCTCCTGATTCGACCTCAGCCTTGCACTTTCCTCTACTCTTGACCTTCCTCAATAGGGAAACTTTCACCTTCAAAACTTCAGAACCTAGGGCCATGGAGCTAGAACCTGGAAATACAAGGCAAACAGACTAGTAAGGAGAAAAAAGCAAAACAGAAGCTAAGGATGAAAGGGAAAGAAGCTTTACCCACAACCTCCTCTGCAACAGCAACGAAAATAGGAATAAGAGTATCTATAGTTACCTCGGGAGGACTGAAACCCCAACTTGGGTCAAAACAAAGTCGAGCACTAAAATGTACTTATTCACATAGGGTCAAAACCGTTACGAAGAATTATTTACAATGTCTAAAATATACTTATTTACAGGGATAGGGTCATACACTATTACGAAGAGTTAACTAACTGTGGAGTAGTCTTTTATTGTTTGCTTACTAGTCATCATTTTGTCTGTGTTGATCTCCTTACCAAGGCTCTTCAAACTAGTGATGGAAAGTTGTCTCTGCACTGTAAGGTTCCTCCCGTTGGTCGGTGGCTATATATTGGAGATCTGTGCAGATAGGGTATTCTGCTGAAGCAATATGACTCTCTTGTTTTGAATCCTAGTGCTATTACAAGGTAATGCAGTAGTGTATGTTAGATTTTTCGAAGTCAAACTTGTACAGAGGCCAACCAAAAAAATTCTGCATTTTTTGTGTTAAAAGCGTGTTTAATAAACATGTTTTTCAGAAAGCACTTAACACATGTTTACTAACCACGCTTCCCATTTGTGTTATCCCCCCCCCCCCCAAAAAAAAAAATTTCAATAAAAACTGGATTATTGACTTTGTTTTTTTAACAAAAGCGAGTTTGTTGACTCTGCTAAGTGCAATATTTGGGATATTTATTTAAAAAGAACAGTAATTTGGTAAATAACTCGAAAAACTTGGATAGTGAGAAAAAAAAATAATTGTCTAGTAGTTATAACAAGTTCTGTAATTAAAAAATTTAAACATTGCAAAAAATATGAGTTATCTAATTGGAAAACATAAATATTACAAAAAATAGAAACAAACTAATAATAATGTGAAGCCAGATAAGTTTTTAGTAANTAGTCGTTGCCAGATACTTGCCGACTTTTTCCAGATGTCAGCTTTTGAGTGGCACTAATCGCTAATTAGAATTTTTATCATATCTTTTTGTTTTTTTATTTGGACTTGAAGTTTGAAACACTAAACTAGTCAGAAAGAAGACGATAAGTGATCTCATTGGTTATGAGGGTGGAAAACAAAAATTTAGTGTTAAAGAAGTTTAAAGAAATAAATATTTTAAGTTTGTTAATAAATCAAATCAGACCGTTTAGACATAAAAATGGGCGAATGACGTCATACAACTTGAAAGATAATCGAATTCTCAACTCACATCTTAAAAGATTAAAATTTTCATTTCACACATTTAATTATTCAACAAGATATCAATGTGTTCTATTTTACTAAAATTGAATACAAAATTCTCCTGTAAAGCACGTAAAATTGATTAATATGTAAATANTGGCGGAAATAGGATTTTATCATAAGGGAGGCTAAAAAGTTACATAACTTGATTTTTTTTAGTGTGAGTTACTAATGAGTTATTGTTAATGTCAAATTTTAAGACACATAGAATCTATTAAACTTAATTCCACATGATACATTGTAATATACCTATTTTCAATAAAATCTATAAATCTTAGCCAAATTAATAGACGTTAAAAAAATTGATCAATTTATAAAAAAATCAATAATTTCAACTTACTTTTATCACGTAACCCCTCTACTATAACTAGATTTTATCGTACTTTTGGAAAATATGATGAGAGAGAAACCAGATTCATCCAATTCTTGTTGTTTACCATTTTGAATCTCTTAAATGTACTACTTGGGTGTGCTATATTTTAGTAGCAAAGAAAGGGGTGCATTTTATATTTTTTTCTCTAAAATTGTACATTGATTTTATTTTACACACTGACTATTGATTTGATTACATTGCACTATTCAAAATAATTAAAATTCTTCCCATATGTGCAAGACTAAAATTTAACGATTTATGCAAAATAAAACAATTTGAATGGTTATGACTCAATGTAATCAAATCATAATGTGAGTATAAAATATAGTTTTCAAATTTTGAGAGGCATGAAAAATATAATCAAAAAATTATTTAGAGGTATAATATATAATTTTAAAAACTTGAGGGGGGCCATTGCCAGTTATGGATGAAGGTTTCCATGTGTGTTCTTCCTTAATTGATTTTGAACATGGGTGCAATGTGGAGCATATTATGGGTATACCTATTTGTGATCAGTTTTCACATGATCAATTGGTTTGGCACTATACTAATTCTGCCCAAGAGTGCTTACCATTTGATTATGATCGTGGTCATCATGGCACCTAGTAATAGCAATGAGAGATGGTGTGGTAATTTCATTTGGTATCTAAGAATCCCCAATGAAATTAAAACTAAGAAGAATGGTACCGATTTTTTTTTTGACGGTACCATAGTCAAGTCCATCAAATGAATTTTTTTTTAGTATGGCTTCATGTTGTTTGTTACTCATTGGCTGCCAATTCCTAAAGTATTTCAGTAGGTGTAGCTTGCAATTTTGTATGGCCTTTCTGGAGGACTAGCGTGCAGAAAAGCATACATGCCCTTTGGCTGTGCACATAGGGTTTTATTTGAATTTTCTTGGATGATTTATGAAGAAGTTTACAATTGTTGAACTGACATAAATTTGAGAGTCATATGAAGTGATCGCCATTCGCCTACTTGTACTTTTGATTGCCTCCATTAGCACATTCTTGTGTGCATAATTTTCAATCGGTCACGTTTAGCTGCATTTAAGTTGTAACATTCAGAATCCTTTAGCTTTTAAAATCCTTGCACCTTCTTGCCTCTTCTATATTATGTTTTGGTTTGCTAGATCCCATCTTCTTGCCCATGTTTTGTGTTCTGGTGGAATATTATGCAAAAATAGAATATACCCTTCAGTTGTGCATATATGATTTTAGTTGAAGTGTGCAGTTTACTACTTTACTTATCTACTTCTATCAATGTCTTAGTTGATCTATAATTAGGTTTACATGTACTAGACTGACTTAAAACTGAGAGTCACGTGAAGTGGTGGCCATCTGCTTGCACGCGCTTTTGATTGCTTCTATTAAGAACTTCTTTATGTGTGCAATCTTTGTTCTATAATTCTCCATGAGTTTCAATCATATAACATGCATACAACTTTGCCCATAAGAAGGGATTTCTTTCTAGTTTCTTCTTGGGTTTCTGTTTTTATCCGCCCACAGTTTGAGTGGTTAGTTCAAGTATGCTCCTTTGTATGTTCTTCAATTTCAGCAAAACCTAAGTATAAGGCATTGTCGTACGTACTCCCACTTGTTTCTCTGATTCTTGATCATTGAGTAAGATCTGAGACCTTTATTTTGGTTAAGTCTGATAGAAAAAGAAACAAAATTATTTTGAGACATGAGAACTTGATGTTCTAGGCCCCAACATTATCAAGGAGTGCAAGTAATTTTTCTTAATAGTCTTATAAAGTTCTCCTGTCCATGTTACTTTATAGTTTACACATTTGATCTCATTATCTGATAGTTATTTTTCCACTATTAGTGAAGTTATGAGGCACAACTCCAGTAGTCCTTCTCTTCATCCAGTCGGTTGGTTAAATAAGAAGTCCATCCCTTACAAGTTCCATTGTGCATATCTTCCTTGCAACTCAATAGATTTGTTCCACCTACAGGTGTGAGAAAATTATCTTATAACCAGAAGCCTTTAATGTTAATTTGGTTTCAGCTGCTAGGAACACCAGATCCTTCATTTCTCAGTATTAAAGGTGTCACCGTAAAACTTAGGAAACTTACTTCAAGTCCATTGACAATATGATGTAGTTGTTAAACTTCTCACCAAGTACAATCTAGGGATAGTTACTAAGACAATAAAAGATCTTAAATGTGATTTAACAGAAGTAATTGAACACAATTTTAATGATTGTCGAGAAAATATGCGCCTAGACACTGATTAATGTTGCACCCTCCATTAGCTAATATTGATTGATATGCTTTAGTTATCTACCTAGCACAATAGAATTTATTTCTGTTTGACTTTCAATTAAGTGATTCCAATTGTAGCAGGTTCATGGTTGGAATGATTATGCCATTATTCAAGTTTTCTTTCTACTTGAGGTGGAGTTGCAACACAGCCTCCTTCATGCTAGGCATGTGCGTTTCTCATCCCTAGGGAATTCACCTCCTATCTTCGAATCTGAGCTTCCTAAAACCTGGACATCCCTTTATATTTGTTGCATAACAAAGCAGGGCGATCCCTTCCCTAACAACTGGATGAATGCATGTTTTTCTACTTAGGCTGTTTTTGGAGTCTGATATGATCTTCGTATCTTGCAAGTTTCACTTGGTTAAAATAATTAGCCAAAGCAATAGTCTAAACTTGTTTCTTTCTTTGATTTTGTTCCTCATTTAAGCACAATATTTTAGCTGAAGCAGGAGTGAGTATAGGACTCATGTTTGCCTTGTATCCATTAGATAAATAGAGGTTATGTGAATTGGCTCGAGGCCATTCTTTTAGCCTGAGCAACTTGGTGGCCACCACACACTAACGCACTCAAGCAAATGGAAAAGCAAGACAAATGCATTGTTAGATGCAACCACTTCTCAGTTGCAGGGGCTCTGTTCACAGATTTGCCACTTATCTGTACAATAAAATGGATTGGTAGTGGTACAAGTTGCTTCTGAGTATAAATACACAGTATTCTCCATGGGCATAGTAGTTCATTGTTTTGATTGATATACATTCAACTGTTGAAATTGAATTAAATGTGCTTTTTTTTTTTGTGGATTGTGTAATACCAATAATTTCAGCCACTAGTCTATGATATGAACTTCAAATTGCAGTGTCTCTAGCTTTAGATCAAGTCTTGTGCATTGAAAATCTTATAAGGGGCATTCATTGCCTTGTTCATTGGTTCTTGCTATGTGATAACGACTTATGCTCCAACACTAAATCAAGACAATTTGGGGTTCTATAAATTGTCATGACAATCTGGCTAATGGTTTTCCCTCAGGCTGGAAATAAATATATCATACAAATCGAAGGCCACTGAAGTTTGGTTTGAAAGACAAAACTGTTTTTTGCTTCTCCCATCATTTTCTATCTTTTTAATAGCTATAAATTATTGAGAGATAAGGTTTTATTAAGCAGACTTGCAGTGGTTGATAATTGAAGAGAGACGCATGATAAACCAAGTTCTGGAAATCATATAGCGTGCCATGATTGTTTATTTATCCCTAGCAAAACTAGAACTCTTTGCCAACAGTGCTCAGTACAGGAACACTTTTCTTCCAAAGCATACATAGAAGCTTTCAGGCAATATTATCTCATTTTGGTAATAATACATGCTAAAATTATAGAGCATATTCAAACAAGATTAGCTTAATTTTGGCCAAAATAGCTACATACTAGATAATACTGGAATCAAAATACCTCACACATTCACTTTCACTAGTCCCTCTACTTTTTTCAGTAGGCATCAGGGTGAGGATCCAACATTCATAGAATTTCATATCTCTTTTGTCCCCATCAAGGATACACCCCTAACATCTCTTTAAACCTGTCATAATTTATTGCTTCCTAGGGAATTCACAGTTGGTCTACTTTGTGTTGAGTAAAAAGTACCTGCACCCCTAACATCTCCTTAAACCTGTCATAATTTACCTGCACTTTCATGTCTCTCAGTGTAGTCAGGTCAACATTGTGTCTTTCTGAGAGGCGAGACTTTCACCCATTCGCATTTATCCCTCAAAGATTAAAGACTGATTAAAAGTCTTTGAATTTCATAACTAAATTTGTCATAATTAAGTGTTTGAGCTATGATGGAGCCACTCTGACCCTAATTATCTGTTTGCTTAGATTCAAAAGAATGGTGAAGCCTCGAATTCGGTGTTGAGGTTCTATTATCCTTTTTTTTTCATAGATGATAAATCAAGCATTGTTCATTATACAAGAATACCTAATTCTCAATGTTGCATCAAAATTTGGATTCCTAAGAATAACTAACTTCTACGACTAATTTTTGAATAAATGTAGTTCAAGATCGTGGTATCAGTCATCAACTCACAGGGCAATGAGAAGCATTATTAGTTATGGCACAAAATTTTTTCGTACCATACTCTCGAAATGTTACATAGAAGAAGAAGTTGAAGATGACAAAAGATTGAGGTCGTATCAAAGCATTCCATTATAATTGTATCAACCAATTGTACGGCCATTGGAAGATCTACTTAATGGCCAAGGAGACCCTGATCTAGCCACATTATTTTCAGTTTTTTCAAGTATATATACAAATATATTTGTGAAACATTATCAACATCTATTGTATTGTGCCAACCTTATTACGTACATACTTTAATTATATTTTTCTGTTAAAATAATTTTATGATAGGTCAATAGACATGTGTAATCATTTTTATTTTATTAAAAATCTTTTCAATTAGTTTTGATTTGCATATTTATGAATTTTTTTGTTCTATGTTGGCTAACAATTTTGGCAACTAGTGAAGCATCCTGACTCTAATTATGGCCATTTATCAGTCAAGAGTGCTTACCATTTGATTATGATCGTGGTCTTAATGGCAGTAAACAAGTAGATAGTGTACCTAGTAATAACAATGAGAGATGGTGTGGCAATTTCATTTGGTAATTGAGAATCCCCAATAAAATTAAAATTTTTGTTTGGAGATTATTTAAAGATGTTGTGCCGACCCAGTGTAATCTTCCTCGAAGGCCACTTCCTATTGATACTCGATCTGCATGTTTACGTTGTGAGGCTCCAACTGAATCTTCTTGGAATGTCCTGTTACTTTGGCAGTATGGAGAATCTTCATGGGATGAAGTTGATTGACACTAGGTATTTATGTTGGAATCAAATTCTATAGTTCATGAATTATAGATAGATGGACTAAGTGTCTCCATTGGGTACAACTTTGTGAAATCTTGGCACTATATTTCGTGAACATAGACTTTCTTATTAAGCCGAACCATCTAAATTTGTGTGTTTTGTTTTTCTATTCCGTTTCGAGTTATTTTGTTTGTGTTCATAGTAAATCTAGGAAGGGAAAATATGTGGATCGATTATCATTTCCACCCTTCAGAGAGAGACTTGATGCTTTATCTTTCCTTGAAGGTATTGGGACGTCGATTGCCATGTGAAAGTGTCATGAACAAGTGTGATGTATATGGTGACATTGAGCCGATGAGTCTATTTCAAACAAGATCAGAAGAGAGAGTTGTTTATGTGTTTACAAAGTTGAAGAAGATGAGCAGCCAGCGGATTAAACGCACGGTGGCAACGGGAAAGTGTAAGTGAAGGGTTTCTGATAAGGCAAGTCCTGTATTGGATCCATAGAAGAAGAATACTATAATTGAATGGAAGAGAAACTTTGTTTACAAGATCACAAAGACTAGGGCCAAACTCGGATACAACATGACTGAGTATAGCCTTCCCGACTCTACATTGAACAGTGGAAGAGTTTTGTTCAAAGACTATGTTCTTTGCCACATCAAGAAGAAGAAACCACCACAAACCAATCACTCACAATCACGGGACAGCTTTCAAGAACTAATAGAGGGTGACTTGTTAACCATGTTAGCTGAAGATCATTATCATTTTGAAGCAGCTCTGTCGCCACCATACGAGCAGATTGCATTGGGTGTCCCTGTTGCCCAGTTTGAAGGATATCCATATCAACAACACATGAGCATGGTAGTTACCCCTGATTTTGGTGCATTATATTCTGGACGAGACGGGTCTGCAGAATTTAAGTGCCAAATAGTATCATGGCTGCCTTAGTAGAAGATGATAGTGAAGCTATTCCCCAGCAAGCAATCAACAATGAGCCGAGCCTTTCGGTGGCCCAACTTGAAGGATATCAGTATGAGGAATACATGAGCCGTAATAATAACATGGGGACAACACTAGTTGTGCAATGTGGATCCATCGTAGTTGCATCAGTGGCACCCCCAATCAAGTGCTGGTGCTTTATATTATGGTGGAAGAACCGGATTTGAATGTCAAATACAAAGTAAAGTCATGCCTTGTGCAACAAAGTCTCCAATATCAGAAGAATGTTGCTTGCCTGCTCTGGAACCTATTTATGACGAATAACACAAATGGGATAGTATCTCCCTAGCTGAGCTGCTGAATGTTGATCAAGAAGAGTTGCCGAATGGTGATCAAGAATAGGGTTTACAAGAGAGTGTGATTTCCATGATACCGAACCCATAGGGTGTCTAGAATCTAACTAACTGTGGATATTAGGATTTATGATGATCGTTGCCTTGTTTTTATGTTAGGGACAATTAGTATACTTTTCAGAATGTACATTTACTCATTGGCCACATCAATGGGACCTTTGGGAGGGGGTACAGTATTTTGCTTAGAAGCTGAAAAGATAATCGCAAAAGCCTTTACAAGGAAGTGAGATTCCCATGATCCCTAACACAAGGGGTGTTCAAAATCTGATTGACTGTGGATATTAGAATTTATGATTATAGTTATGTACTATGTACACAGTAGGGATAATAACTCTGCAATAGATTTAAAGCAAGTGTTTTGTTTCAAATGGTGGTTCAATTTTTCTTATTGTGAGATAATTTTACACATTTGAAGTGGTGGATTTTTCATATGAGCTCAATGGTTATGTTTCATGGATTCTGTTTTGTTTTTGCAATTCCATTATAGCTCTTTGTAGTTAGAGGTAGCTGCTCAGGTCATAGGCAACCAATTCATAAATCAAGTATTTTTAGCAGGTGTTGCCCACAATTTTAGATGGTGAATATTCTTTATTTTCCTCTTTCTCTTTTGTGAAATTCTGACTTAAACATAGGTAGTCCTGTATTTTGAATCTCCATTCTCTTCAGTCTTGTTATTGAGATTGAATCTCTTTGTGATGTGGCACTTGATGTGCTCGTCAGCATTATGCAAAAGTGTATTTGCCCTTTGGTTTGGTTGCACACGTGGTCGAAGTGTGCTATTTAATTATTTGCTTCTATCAATTGTCTTAGCTGATTTATACACAAGTTTGCTCATAATGGTGGATTTCTTTCTGGTTTTCTTCTTGTGTTTGTGTTTTTGATGCTCCCACAATTTAGGTTAGCTAACCAAAGATATGCATGCTCCTATGATTCTTCAATTCTAGCTTTAATGGCAGATTTTGCATCTTGCTTTTTTGCGATGATTATGTATATCTTGCTTGCAACTTAACAGATTTCATCGCGTAGTTATTGTTATTGTTGGTTTCAGCTGACTGAGAAAATCAAATCCTTCTCACGATGGCATTATAAAACTTGGAGAAACATAATTTAGGTCCATTGACACTATGTTTCAGAGGTTAAACTTGCAAACCTGCAACAAGTACAAACCAAGATAGATAATAGAAAAAAAATAATAAAAGCTAGCTAATATGATCTAAAAGAACTAGTTGAATTACAATTCTAATGATGGTCCAGAAAATTTGCACTTGGACTCTTGACTGATACCGCACCCTCCATCATCCAACATTTGAGAAAGACATCTAATACTCAGTCATCAGCATACTTCTTGTTTATGTTCTAATCTGCATCCAATGTTTGTTTCTGTTCCGATTTCAAATAAGCCATTCCAATTGCAGGAGGGTTCACAGTTGGCCTGGTTATGTTTCTTGGTGTAGTTGAAATGATCTTTTTTCTTGGTGCCATCTCGAGCCTTCTTCCTACTTCAATGTGGAGATGCAACACAGGTGGGCTGTTTCGTGTCTGATGAGTAACTGTTGAAATCCCTCTCTCATTTTAAGTATCTCAATAGAGATAGTCCTATCTAAGAAGCCAAACCAACAGTATAAAACCTGGACTTCTTTGTATGTGTCCAAACCAACTATCTGACCATACTATAGCCTGGTTTTAGCTATCGCCTTTTTTAGATTATGATAAAGCTTTCTGCTTTGCAAGTTTCAATTTGCTAAAATCAATTAGGCAAACCAATGGACTGAATGTGTTTCTCTCCTCAATATAGGATTCAGGTTTGGAACTATAGGGCCTGGTTTCTGTTAGGTAGTTTTTATGCAAATTAACTTGATGTCATTGTTTCAGCTACAGAAAAGTGGTGACCAGCTCAAATTAATTAAAGTGCTCAAGCAATGAAAATCAAGACAGAGACATTCTTAGGCTATGTAAGCAGCTTCGCCATTGATTTATAAAAATCAGTTGGATTGGAGGTGTTAAAATTTGCATTAATCTCCCTTGTTGCTGGCTTCAGCTATTAATGTTATTGCTTGACCTCTATTGAAATAGCAGTTCATTGATAAGTTTGATATACACCAGGTGAGAATTAATTCAAAGATTTTTGGTTGAGTGAGTATAATATCAATGAATCTAGTTCAAAGAGGTCATTCATTTCAACATGTACTTTATTTTTGTTCAATAGGAAATCAATTAAGGCTCAGAATTTCATACACCGGCAAGTTGTCTTGCTCAAGTAAATATAATATTGCAGCAAAACTATAGGGTCATTCATACCACATTAACCTGAAAAAATCTCAGCTTAACACCCATATCACTACAAGTGTTTTAATTTTGGATGATCGCGTTTGAAACCAGATGACTAATTATGAATCGACTAAAGATATATACCATGGCGCACATATTTATGTGCATAAAAATTTTGGAATCATGTTTTGATGTAAAATTAAAGGCATCTAAATTAAAGTCTACTTGGTAAAAAAAAATAACACTGTTAAACAGTTACAAATAAATAAAATTTGAGGTGTAAAAATGGACAAAGGAAATCCAACAATTTGTACCAGCACAAACGTCCATGAGAGAGATAGACGCTCTAGAGATTAGCCTTCTGGGGGGCAAAAAAAAAATTACCTAATTTGTTTTGTGTGTGCTAAAGATTATTCGTATAAGGTTTTAGGAGTGAGCTAGTAGCACAAATGTGCATTCAAGGAGAGAGAAAGAGAGACGATCAGGAGGCTACCTTTTTTTGTAACAGAAAAATGAAAAATTGAGTGTGGGTACATTTTCTAAGACTAACTTAAAAGCAAGTTCACTGATAAAGTTTTTCCTCTATTAAGTTTACTTATACATAAATTTGTTGTTATTAGGTACACAATTCAATTTACATTTTTTTTGTATTACTTAATTACCCTTCCTTAAATAATACATAATTGATTGACAGTTTATTTCTTTTCAAATATGTAAAGATTTTATTTTATTTTATCATTCGTTTAAATTTTGAACATTTATTCTTACTGCTTGTTGCACATGTGTGTTGTACATGGGTCATTTTGAATTATAATTTTAGTTTTATATTTTTAACTTTGCTAAAATTATATAACAATTATGTTTATCAAATATATGCTTATGAATCAAGATATAGAATTACAATCTAACTTTTAACTAATGTTTTCAAAAGTATCAAACATAAACTTTGGAACATAGTAAAATAAAGCTACTAATAATAGCATATATAAGTTTTTGACATGTATGAAAACAGGAAATCTAAATAAGACTGCCCACACCTCTTGCATGGATAAAAATGACACAAATCCTTTAAGATTTCACATGAAAAACTACAAGAAACATGTATTAACGCATTTATATCTCCACTCAAGTCAACTTCAAGACACTCCAAGCTAAGCATATTGGAGTAGAGGGATATCTTTTTCAAGGATGTGAGTCATAGATATGATGATCCCAACATCTGTACCAAAAAAAATAAATAAATAAAATACATATATACTACTATAAAAAAAATAATTATCTCAACGAGGTCGAAGATGGGGAAGGTAGAAAGTTAAAATAACCAATGATGATTCCTTTCCCCTAGATCACTTTCACCTTTCTTTGGGAGTTTGGTTAATGAATTGATGCAAAATGAGAATAGATAAAGAGAGACACTTGTGAAAGAGAAAACAAAAGGTCACTGCTCGTAGGTTTTTAACGTGATTATGCGGAAAAAATTGATATTGTAATTATTCATTATGATATTAAAATCCTAGTAAACCAACAATCAAGCTTGTTTATCCAAAACTGAAATAGTAGCCAATAATAAAATAATTGTGACAATTATTATGATATACTAATGTTATTAATTACATAAAGGTAGGATACATAATAGTTAGTTTGTTAAAGTTATTTTGGCCTGACAAATGTTTTTCACTTTTGTTGATATTTAGAAGTAGAATAAATATAGATTCGTTCACTCTCTCTCTATTTTCTTTCTCTCTCCCTCTCTCCGTTCTTTCTCACGCTCTCCTTTCCTTATTTTTTCTCTCACTCTTCCATTGATAATTTATTTTTTTCAAATATATAAATATTTGATTTAATTTTTTCATTCGTTTGAATTTTGAACATTTATTCTTAAATCAATTCACAATATATTCTTCAACCAACGTTGTTATTTCTTATATTATCCAATTGTTGACTTTCTATTTTTGTTCTAAATTAGTTGAAGGTATTACGATACTGCTCTAAACATGGCTTTCTGATTCGGTTTCAAACGTTGCTTTCTCCAAGAGATACACCCAATAGATACAAGTTGCACTAGTTATTCATTGCACACAGTTATAACAAATAGATACACCTAATAAATGCATCAAAGAGATATACGTAATAGATGCACCAAAGAGATATACAGGGAAATTCAAAAAGAAACATTACAATGATACACTTAATTGATGCATAAAATTGATACAATAATGTGATATACAAAAGAGATATATCAAATCAATACAACCAAACAAAAACATCAAAATGATACCCATAATTGATGCATCAAATTGATACAAGAAAGTGATACACCAAAGAGATATATGAAACAGATACACCAATAAGGAATATAAAAAAAATAAAAAAAAATTATAATTTCAATCAAAAATGATCAAATCAAATCTTTACATATTTGAAAAGAAAATAACGGAGAGATAGGGAGAGAAAAAATCGGGGAAAGAAGTGAGAGAGTAATGGAGAGAGAGAGAAAATAAGGAGGGATTGTGATATAATTATTTCTAAAAGAATAATGCTCTTTGAACCTAAAAATTTGACTTAATTTGTTGACATAATGATGCGATTTTATAGGAATCATTAAATCAACACCAAATTTTCAATGTTTGATGGGACCTACAGTCTATCCAAAAGTCACAATGAATTAAGTCAACAAATTATATCAATAAATTAAGTTTCAATAGCATTGCTCTTTCCAAAAACTGGTTTTTGCAAGAGTTAGTCTTGCACTAATGGGTTTTTGGTCTTTTTTCATCAAAATGCACGTATGCCCATTAAGTTATTATTAATATTGTTTTACACAAATTAGTCTATATTTGCGTATCGACTTTCGTTTTTCCCAATATAAAACTACTAGGGTTTTATTGGGCTTAACTAAATAAAGAGAGCCTTTGGGCCTAATAAAGTTATAAATTGATTTGGACTCTAAAAGTGAGGGCTGAAAATTCAGGGTCTACTTAGAAGTTAAAGTCATAAAATACTAAGGGTTGGATGAAGTGAAGTGACAACAAATGCAGTATGGCTATTGTTGGAACCCACCGGTGATGGTGTCTAAGGAGGCAAACATACATGATCTATCTCACATCGACCACACAAGAAAATAAGTATGACTTTAATATAGAAAAGTCTGAAATAAATCACTGTGCTTAAATTTAATCTCAAGCTTTTAGGTTTGGTTTATGCTGAATTTGTATATGAGCCCAAATTTTAATGGCTAGAAGAGAAGCAAGTCAATAGTATACCAATTACAGATTGTGTGAATTGCTTTAATTTGTTGTTGAAGTTTCTAATCCATTAGAATTGTCATAGGGAAATTGATAATTGCTTTCTGATGATATCCTACACGTCCAGAGATGACAACTTGTACTTGTGCTAAATATAAGTTAAGGTGGACAAAGATACATATGAAAAGGCAAAAATTCAGGCCTAAGTTCAAGAGGCTAGATATGTGAACGAACTCACACCAATCTACTTCCATTGTCATCATTTGCATCTTCTATATGAGAAGTCTTAATCGCTCCAATGTTTTTTGGCAAGATTTTATTCCATAATGTGCTTGAAACATCTTGGTTGCAAGTCTTGCATATGTCAATTCTATGGAATATTCATCCCTTAATTGCATTAATTCAAGAGACAAAACTATTCACTCCATCCCCTTCTTCAAACTTATCTCCTTTACTTTCCTTGTGGTTATCACTTATTCTTTGTCTCTACAGAGTACTTTGGCTGACATTTGTTATTTACAGGCACGAAGTGTCACAACTTACTCCTTTCTTCTAATCTTAAACACGTGTAAATTAACAATAAACAAAATTATAAATTCGTAACATTTTTTAGAGTTTAGGAAACTTTCGTTATTGGGTTAGCAATACACTTCACATGTTTCTAGCGATTCACATGGCATCATCAAATGATACAAGTCTTGGATAAGAATCTACAACGCACTAGAACACCCTTGTTGACGATCCTTTACTCCGACAGAATCTAGAGTTCCTCAAACAATGTGATATCTTACACCGGATAAATCCTTAACCCTTCCCCCTCTTACTAGGACTAACGTTTCAAGTTACTAAGTATATTTTGGATATATCTAATTTGTAATCCGCACTACTAAGTAACCATTAATGCAATTGAATTAATATATAATAATGATCATACACAAATATTATAACCTTTAATGTCATGAAATAAATTATATTACCAAAGACTGTGTTATACATGAATCAATTAGTTCTGTGAAGATGACCATGAACATGGCATAAGATGTTTCAAAAGCAAAAATTGAACATAAAGTTTTCACCACCACAACTTTGAATGTGAATTATTTAGCCATATACAAACAAAGTCGAGCTCTAAAATATACTTATTCACAAAGGGTCAAAACCGTTAAAAGTAAAGTTATTTACAATGTCTAAAATATACTTATTTACAGGGATAGGGTCATACACTGTTACGAAGAGTTAACTAGCAGTTGAGTAGTCTTTTACTGTGTGCTCACTATTCATCATTTTGTCTTTGTTGATCTCCTTATCAAGGCTCTTTCAAACTAGTGATGGAAAGTTGTCTCGGCACTGTAAGGTTCCCTCCCATTGGCCGATGGCTCTGTATTGGAGATATGTGTAGGCAGGGTATTCTGCTAAAGCAATATGACTCTCTTAATTTGAATCCTAGTGCTATTACTGGGTAATGCAATAATTTATATTAGATTTTCCGAAGTCGATTTTGTACAGAGGCCAACCAGAAATTATGCATTTTTTGTGTTAAAAGCGTGTTTAATAAACACGTTTTTCAGAAAGCACTTAACACGTGTTTACTAACCACGCTTCCCATTTGTGTTCTCTCCCCNAAAATTTTTTTTTTTAACGGGCAAAAAAATTAAATTTTTTTTGTTAATTTTTTCCCCCCCCCCCCTCCCAAAAAATAAACAACAAAAACTGGATTATTAACTCTGTTTTTTAACAAAATCGAGTTTGTTGACTCTGCTAAGTGCAATATTTGGGATATTTATTTAAAAAGAACAGTACTTTGTTAAATAACTCGAAAAACTTGGATAGTGAGAAAAAAAATAACTATCAAGCAGTTATAATAAGTTCTATAATTAAAAAATTTAAACATTGCAAAAAATATGAGTTATCTAATTAGAAAATATAAACATTACAAAAAACAGAAACAAACTAATGATGATGTGAAGCCACATAAGTTTTTAGTAATTAAAAACTGAAAATTCTAGAAAATTAGGATGCCTAGAATGGAGGCTTCTCCTTGTTTGTTGATGCATCTCATTATACAATGGCGGAATTAGGATTTTATCATAGGGGGCTAAATAGTTACATAACTTGATTTTTTTTAATGTGAGTTACTAATGAGTTATAGTTAATGTCAAATTTTAAGACACGTAGAATCCATTAAAATTAAATCCACATGATACATTGTAATATACCCATTTTCAATAAAATCGATAACTTTTTGCCAAATTAATAGACGTTAAAAAAATTGATCAATTTATAAAAAAATCAATAATTTCAACTTACTTTTATCACTTAACCCCTCTACTATAACTAGATTTTATCGTACTTTTGGAAAATATGATGAGAGAGAAACCAGATTTATCCAATTCATGTTGTTTACCATTTTGAATCTCTTAAATGTACTCCTTGGGTGTGCTATATTTTAGTAGCAAAGAAAGGGGTGCATTATATTTTTTTTCTCTAAAATTGTACATTGATTTTATTTTACACACAGACTATTGATTTGATTACATTGCACTATTCAAAATAATTAAAATTCTTTCCATATGTGCAAGACCAAAATTTAACGATTTAGGAAAAATAAAACAATTTGAATGGTTATGACTCAATGTAATCAAATCATAATGTGAGTATAAAATATAGTTTTCAAATTTTGAGAGGCATGAAAAATATAATCAAAAAATTATTTAGAGGTATAATATATAATTTTAAAAACTTGAGGGGGGCCATTGCCAGATATGGATGAAGGTTTCCGTGTGTGTTCTTCCTTAATTGATTTTGAACATGGGTGCAATGTGGAGCAAATTATGGGTATACCTATCTGTGATCAGTTTTCACATGATCAATTGGTTTGGCACTATACTAATTCTGCCCAAGAGTGCTTACCATTTGATTATGATCGTGATCTTCATGGCACCTAGTAATAGCAATGAGAGATGGTGTGGCAATTTCATTTGGTATCTGAGAATCCCCAATAACATTAAAATTTTTGTTTGGAAATTATTTAATGATGTTGTGCCTACCCAGTGTAATCTTCCTCAAAGGCCACTTCCCGTTGGGATGAAGTTGATTGACACTAGGTATTTATGTTGGAATCAAATTCTATAGTTCATGAATTATAGATAGATAGACTAAGTGTCTCCATTGGGTAACAACTTTGTGAAATCTTACCTCTATATTTCGTGAACATAGACTTTTTTGTTGAGTCGAACCATCTAAATTTGTGTGTTTTATTTTTCTATTTCGCTTCGATTTATTTTGTTTGTGGCCTTAGTTCATAGTAAGTTTAGGGATGAAAAATATGTGGATCAGTTACCGTTTCCACCCTTCGGAGAAAGACTTGATGCTTTATCTTTTCTTGAAGGTATTGGGACGTCAATTGCCATGTGAAAGTGTCGTGAACGAGTGTGATGTATATGGTGACATTGAGCCGATGAGTCTATTTCAAACAGGATCAGAAGAGAGACTTGTTTATGTGTTTACAGAGTTGAAGAAGATGAGTAGCCAGTGGATTAAACGCACGATGGCAGCCTAAATATAGTGGCAGCCAAAGGAGAAACCTTTCATAATTTTATTTGGGTCTAGTTGAATCTTATTTTTCAGTGATTTTAAGTTAATTTGTTGGTATTCTTTCAGTATCATACTTTCTTCATTTTTCTCCTTTTTAAGGAGGATGTGAAATGCGTAAAATATTTTATTTTATTTTGTGATTCTTGTCATCAATAATTATAAATATATCAAACTAAAATTTACTTTTTAAAATTTTTTTTTCATGCGGTTGCGAGCAACAAATTGAATAGAAGCCTCATTAGGAGAATCAAGGGTTCAAAGAATACTTGGGTGGAAGATCAATTGACTATTGGCGCTTTAGTTGAAACCTCTTTCAAAAGTCTTCTTTCTTTGAAGGAACATTAGATTTATGAAATCATTTTTCAAGTTATGTTGAAACTTGTCATTGAAAAGGAGAATCTCTTACTTACCCGATTACTTGCTATGGAGGAAGTTTGGGATGTGGTTTCTCTATGTTAGCTAATAATTCTCTTAAATCGGATAATTTTTTAGCTTCATGAAAAAATTGAACTGACATGAGGTAAGCTCGATTTTTTAGAAAACTCTAGTCTCAAATAGGGATTAGCCTCAGTGGCAAACACCTCTTATTAAACATGTTTTTTTGGCTTATACCAATTACATGATTGACGTACTTCTAATAACCATTTTTTTCAAAAAGAAGTTTTCTCGATTGTTGGAAACAAAGTCCGTCAAAACTATTGTTAAGGAAGAAAGGAGCGAATAAAGACAATGAAATAGAATCTTTTTGTTGGGAGCCCAACCCAAGGGATTGAAGAATTAACTAAAACTACATTTTACTGACTATACCGAAACATCCTAACTTTTTATAAAATAAGAATTATAATTGATAATTAAATTTTGATGAATATTAGAATTTTATGTGATCAATATAATTTATTTTTGAGGATTTCAAATACATAAATAGATTTGTTGTATAAAGACGAGTCTGATGACTATAATATTGTATATAAAAATCTTGTCCGAGGATTGTGTGACAAGTGTTTGACATGTGTCGAGTGAAAAGATGAAAGACTTACAAGAGAACACCTCATCTACCACGTGTTAAGTACTTAAACCATGTAAGGGGACACATGGATGTAATTTGTTAACCAACATGACATTCTAATCATGCAAGGGGACACCTCATACTTTCAAATTGCCTATAAATTCAGCCCTTGTTATAATAACCATAGCAAACAGAGAAGAAATGAAAGAGAGATAGACAGAAAATGAGTCTTTATCAAATGGTGATTTCAAATCGAATTGCTATCAAATTTGAAGATATGATTCTTATTAGTTTTATCTTAATTTGCACCCTCAAAAATAAAAAATTTGTATTAATACGCACCAGAAACTAATAGTCGTCAATTTGTCGTCTAAAACTAATTGGGCAAATTACACATAGATCTCCTCAAGTTTGTTACTTAATTATTTAAATTCATTCACATTTAGAATATTACACGTACACCTCCTGAAGTTTATTCACGTGTAACATATAACCCCTAGTTGTTGATATCTGTTAATATAACTATTAAAAAATATGATTTTATTTTAATAAAAAAATTATAATTTTTATACTACCATTTATTTGGTGGGTCCATTGTATTCTATAGTTCAAAATCAAACTTATCACTTGAATGCCCAATATAATGAAGGTATTATGAAAGTTTTATACAATGTTCTTTATTTCTAATGTCATCACTTGAATAAATTTATTTGGATGCCTAATTGAAGGAATATTTTTAGTCATATTTGAATTTTTAAGGGATATTCGTGTAATATTTCAAATGTGAGGGGCTAAGTAATTGAGTGACAAGTACGAGGGAATCTAGTTTTAGGCAAACTGATGTCTGGTACTTTCAAGTGTGCATTAATATAAAATTTTATCTTTAAGAATATAAATTAAAAATTAAATTTTTTAATCTTTGAATGTATAAATTAAAATTTAAACGATGTTTCGAGTTATAATTTACGATTACCCTTAAATAAAAATAGGGAGAATTACACTCAGGTCTCCTAAGGTTTGTCATTTAATCACTCAAACCCTATAATATTTAAAATATTACACACAAACTCTTTAAGGTTTGTAAGCGTGTAACACTTAGACCCCTACAGTCAATGTCTATTAGTATATTTATTAGTAAATTATATTCAAACCCCCTAAAATTTGTAGACGTATAATTTTTAGATTACTCAAGTTTAAAATATTATATTTAGACCACAAAAACTCCAATCAAAGATAGAAAATATTCAATATTTTAAATTTTACAACCAAAATTTATGCTCTGTTGTATCATTTTTTGAAAAATAAAAAACTAATTTTGTCTTAAAAAATTGTAATTAATATACAATTATATTTTCTATTGGAATAAAACTAAAAAATCAAATAAAGGGTCTAAGACATTCATAATAAAAAAAATAAATTTTACAACCAAAATTCATGTTCCATTATATTATTTATTGAAATAAAATAAAAAATAAAAAATTAATTTTTTTCTTGAAAAATTATAATTAGTATATAATTATACTATATATTGGAATAAAATTAAAAAATTAAATAAGGGGTCAAACTGTAATGGATATAATATCTTCTGACTTTACTTGGGGTAAATTGGTCGTTTAAATGACCAAATTAAATTCTAATAGATAGTTTAACTGTATCCTAATTATGATTTTTTTTTTAAAAAAATTAGGTTCTTATTTTTAATTTTATTTCAATAAATGTCATAATAGAACATGAATTCTAATTGCAAAATTTAAAATATTTAATATTTGATTGAAATATATTTGATATAAGTATAACAATTTAAAGTTGAGAAGTTTAAATATTATATATTTACAAACCTCAAGGGGTTTGAGTATAATTTATTAGAGAATATACTAATGGATATTGAAAAGAGGGGTTCAAATGTTACGTGTATACAAATATCAGGAAGTCTAGGTATAATATTTTAAATATCAGAAAATCTGAATGATTAAGTAATGACTTAATTAATTTCGGATGTTATTGTCCCGTAAAAATTTACAATAATTTATGATTGTTTTTATTACATTTCTAAGTATTTTTATTATATTTATGAATATTTTTATTATTATTATTATTATTATTATTATTATTATTANTACGATTACCCTTAAATAAAAATAGGGAGAATTACACTCAGGTCTCCTAAGGTTTGTCATTTAATCACTCAAACCCTATAATATTTAAAATATTACACACAAACTCTTTAAGGTTTGTAAGCGTGTAACACTTAGACCCCTACAGTCAATGTCTATTAGTATATTTATTAGTAAATTATATTCAAACCCCCTAAAATTTGTAGACGTATAATTTTTAGATTACTCAAGTTTAAAATATTATATTTAGACCACAAAAACTCCAATCAAAGATAGAAAATATTCAATATTTTAAATTTTACAACCAAAATTTATGCTCTGTTGTATCATTTTTTGAAAAATAAAAAACTAATTTTGTCTTAAAAAATTGTAATTAATATACAATTATATTTTCTATTGGAATAAAACTAAAAAATCAAATAAAGGGTCTAAGACATTCATAATAAAAAAAATAAATTTTACAACCAAAATTCATGTTCCATTATATTATTTATTGAAATAAAATAAAAAATAAAAAATTAATTTTTTTCTTGAAAAATTATAATTAGTATATAATTATACTATATATTGGAATAAAATTAAAAAATTAAATAAGGGGTCAAACTGTAATGGATATAATATCTTCTGACTTTACTTGGGGTAAATTGGTCGTTTAAATGACCAAATTAAATTCTAATAGATAGTTTAACTGTATCCTAATTATGATTTTTTTTTTAAAAAAATTAGGTTCTTATTTTTAATTTTATTTCAATAAATGTCATAATAGAACATGAATTCTAATTGCAAAATTTAAAATATTTAATATTTGATTGAAATATATTTGATATAAGTATAACAATTTAAAGTTGAGAAGTTTAAATATTATATATTTACAAACCTCAAGGGGTTTGAGTATAATTTATTAGAGAATATACTAATGGATATTGAAAAGAGGGGTTCAAATGTTACGTGTATACAAATATCAGGAAGTCTAGGTATAATATTTTAAATATCAGAAAATCTGAATGATTAAGTAATGACTTAATTAATTTCGGATGTTATTGTCCCGTAAAAATTTACAATAATTTATGATTGTTTTTATTACATTTCTAAGTATTTTTATTATATTTATGAATATTTTTATTATTATTATTATTATTATTATTATTATTATTATTTTTTGAAGTACTATAATAATGGTAAAAGAATCTATAAATATGGTAATAATAATCACAAATTTAACAAATTTAATAAATAGAAGTATGATATGATTTTTTTTTTAGTACCGGGTCAAATCCAATAATAACAAAGCGGCACACTGATTTTGAAGTGATGGGACACTGATTTAAGCCCTACAGGTGGATGGTTGAGTTACAGTCCACGTAGACATCCTTATCCAGAATTTTCTTCTGCGACCCGTTTAACTTTAAAAAAATCGTGCCATCCTCGTCAGCAACACGGCACCGGACTAATGCGAACTCTTTTCTGCTGTTTCAAGTAGGACCCCCTTGACTTGCTGTGCCTCGCAGTTGTGGGTGCCATATTTAAATAAACAATATTGGTCGGTGGAATCGATCATTCAATAATTGAAGTTTCTGCCATGAACCCCCTGTTTGGTTAGAAGAAAAATAGGGAGGACGAAAAATGGATGAAGAAAAATGAGAGGGAAGGAAAATTCTTTCAATTTTTTATTTTTTTTTTATCCTTTTAATTTTTCATTCTTTCTACCAAACGGACTGTAAAAGTGAACATGTGAGCAAAGAGTATCTATGAAAAGACCATGGTATAAAAAAAATTGATACCATATCTCTAATTTTTGTAATTATTTTTATAATTTTTTTGAGTATTTTTATAATTTTTTGAATATTTTTATGATTTTTATACTAATTTTTGCGATAAATCCTATCATTTTTAGGATCAATTGCAAGTTATTTTGTAATAAACTTATCCCAAAAAATTATAAAAATATTCATAAAAGTTTATAATTGCGGTATGATAATGATTTTTTTTCAGTAAAGTAGACTTCTTCCCTATCTTGATAAAATAATGTTATAGGAACTTAATTTGTAGCTAATTTAAGTATTTAACCATGAATGAAATTTAAAATAACTATTAGATTAATTGTGAATTTTAATTTTAATATACGTTTAGATGTATCTATATTAAATTTCATGATTTATATGACTATATCCATTCAATGGGGGTAAAAATTATGTTAAGCATTTGTTTGTTCTGTTTTTAGGACAGAGTTCAAAAATGGGTTAATTGGTGTCTCCTAATTAATGTTGTTGAAAAACTTCTCATCATACAATGGATATACACCGGTATAACTCGAGCAAATTGGACAAATTGAGTAGTAAATCGAACTTTAACTTAGGATATAAAATTCTCAATTTGAATTGAACCTCACTTATGTTTTTAACCCTAGTTTTCCTCGAATTGAGTAGACTAGGTATGCAAAATGTCAATGTGTTCATTCCCCTACTTCCATTATTTGCTCCGTCTAATGACAACGGCTCCAAAAAGCTTTCTTCCTACGGATGGTTTGTAAGAGTCGGTTCCAAATCCTTGGAACAAGTACAAGTTATTGCACATAATTTTTTTAATATACGTGATAGATTATTATTGTCATTTATTTCAATTATAAAAAAACATACACTTAGTGGAGAAAATAATAATAATAGTGATAATAGAGGGTAAGAATAACACGACTAATATTTTTAGAATTCTAATGACCCTTATTGACGTAATCATCTCTGACTTTTTTAATTTTTTAACCCACAACACTTTTTTACTGAGTTTTATTTAGCATGAAATATCAAGTGTGAAAAATAGAATTCAACGAAAACACTTTCTGTATTTCAAATCTCATTTCACAAAAGTACCTTCCGTTTCCATCTCATTCCATATCCCATGTAAATCATGAGTCTCAAGTGTCTCGACTGAGTCATCGTCTTAGAATTGGTCGAAATTTGTTTGCATGCTCAACCTTTTCTTCTACCTTGCTTTCATGTATATTACACGATATTAATTAATGTCGCGACCGATGCATGTCAATGTCGTCCGTATAACTGATACCGATATTTTAAATCAAGGAAGAAGATCAATTATAGTGGAGCATTAGTCAAATTCAGATAAAAAAAATTCAATAGGATTGAAGATATGTCTATTGTTTGAACAAAACCCAAAAGAATGGTTTGAAAATTATTGAACTTAACTGGGATTATTCACCTGAGAAAAGTCTCATTAGCTGCATTCAACTTGATCAAGTCAAGGCTGGCGGCCAAGTCCATAGCCTCTTTTTTTCCCCACTAAACAGTGTAGTTGTTAGACCTCTTTAATTCTGGTGCAATCCATTGCTTCCATTAGTATTTGACGTTTACACCAACGGATTTGAAGGGTCTATGCCTCCATTGACAAAGTTTTCTTATCAAAGTATATTTGAGACAAAGTTCAGTATGATTGATTGATTCCAACAATTATATGCCACTGAAATAGAAATAACGAGGATTGAGAAGCTCTCGGAGATGACTCAAAATCGAAGTAATTGAGATGGCCTCGGATATGACTCAAAATCGAAGTAACCCTTATTAAGTAGAAGAAAACAAATTCTCGTATGGGGCCCTCTGGATACAAAGTACAGTGCAAGGAGAAAGTGGATCCTCGGATGGAATAAGATGAGCTTCACTTGGTGAGAAATTCAAGACGTTTTGGCAATATTAACAAACAATTTAGTTGATGATTTAATGTTGTGAGAGAGTCAAAGTGTAATTTTTCCTATATTCCAATATCTATAATTTAAAATAGAACAAGTTTCAATAAGTCTATTCGACAGTCTCAAATAAATTTGTCCAACGACCACTAATATATCTTTTAAAATTATTTATATTGCATTGTACCTTCCGACAAAATTATCCTAATAAACACCATAAACTGGATCGACCCAACTTGGAGCTCCCCCATCATATGCTGTGGTTGCTTTGGATTTTTTTTTGGATATACTATATGTTTTTATTAAAAAGTTAGAAAGAAGCTGGAAAAATGGATTTTGTTAGCAGTTGGGACCAGGCTCAATGGCTCCAACCACCGCATTGTTTCCCAAACTACCGACAAACCCAAAGTCCAAAGGTATTCCATCTCACAAACCAGCCAAAATAAGTATTGGTAGTCTAGTTTTCAAGGGGCACCGCACTTATGTGAACAAAAAGAGGACCTACACAAGATTAGTTTCAACCACACGTGCTGGCCAAAGATCTCAGGTTCAGATTTGGATGTGGATTGAATATAAACTTAACTTCAAAAAAAAAAAGTTTCAGATCTAAAAATTCTAGCAATTCTCTTCGCCTGGCCGTGGAACTATGCAATGAGGGATAAAAAAATGGTCATGTTAATTACCGAAGGCAGCCAAGAAACCATGCATCACACAATTGTGAGGTGCCCTTTTGGAGTCCCAGTCTTGAACTATAAGATATGAAGAAGGGTTAGATGAATCGTGCAGTATCACGGATGTGAACAATACCAAATTAAATTATTCATGTTTGACGATATCTCAACTTATTTTACACTTTACATTTGGCCAAACGTCTAACTCATTAATCGTCTAACTTTCGTATTAAATTTGTGTTACGTCTTTAAAAATACCTCCCCCCCCAATATCCTGACTCCTCCCTGGTAATATAGACATGGCAATAAGTTTAAGGACTTGATTATTGTACCAAAGAAAAAAAAAATTGGTATTGTAGTTTCAAATTTTATTATTTTAATGGATATTTTTATAATAAAAATATTTGTCACTTTTGCAAACGTTTTTACCACTGTTGTAATTATTTTTATTATTTTTTTGATATAAAAAAAATATCATTTTTGTGAAAAATTTATCACATTTATGAATATTTTAAACATTATTATTAATAATATTTTTATTATATAATAATAATAATATTACTCAAATGTTATAAAAATGGGCAAGGTATAGACCATTCCTAAGTTTAATGGCATATTACGCCGACAGTTTTGTGTCGACCACGCCCATGGAATTGGACAAGGAAAAATACTGTTATTCCTTGTTTTCCAAAAAGGCTGGCATTGAAACCAGCAATCACACAGAATGAGGTGCTTTTCTGAAATATAAATGATGGACTTGACTACTATATCGAAAAAATAAATTCAGGATTATATCTTTAATTTTTTTTATTTTAATGGGTTTTTTTTATAATTTTATGTGTATTTTATAACCAAAAAATTTATAATTTTTGCGGATAATTTATTATTTTTATAAGTATATTTATCATTGTTATAAATATTTTTACCATATTTGTAATAATTATTTTTATCACTTGTCTTTGGTACAAAAAAAATATTATATTTATGAGTGTTCTTATTACATTTGTGAATATTTTTATCACTATTATGGTATCTATTTTTACGATTTTTTGAACACCACAACAATAATAAAAAGAACCACAATGTGGTAGAAGTGGCTACAAATATGATAAATAGAGATAGAATACCAATTTTTATTTTTATTTTTGTTTTTTTGTGTCATAGTCAAATCATTAAATGATATTTGACTGTCATTTAGCAAAAGTATTATAGCAACTCCAACCAGTTATCCAAAATAGTTTTCTAAAATATATTTAAATATTATATTATCTATTTTAATTAGACATTTTTATAAATTCATTTCAATCATACTTTCTATTATAATTAATTATTTCAACTAATTTTAACTAACTTTTAATAATATAATTAAAAATTATATTTTAACAACCATCCACCTCAAATTATATTTTAACACCTATCGTAGATAAATCCGTTTCTATCAACAGAGCCAATTCACTGTTTCTATCAACACCTAATTTGTGATCGACAATTCATAAAACAGATATAAATTGATATGAACTCGGTGAATTCAATCCCCAATAAACCCAATGAAGAAGATGACACAGTTTATTGAAAAGTTCACTTTCTCTCACCTGTTCTACAACGTTTCCTGCTTGTGAAACAACACCCAGAGTGGCCAGAGCTAATTGCCATACAGCAGTGAAACCAACCACAAATCCATACACAAATGTTGCCATATAGTGCGGGTTGATTTCAGAGAGAAGGTAACAATCGAAGAAAAGGTCGATTTTTTGGTGGGTTTTTTGGTAGGTTTTTCGGTGGATTTTTTGGTAGATAGAGACAGATAAAGCTGGAGTGAGAGAACTCCATGCCTGGACTGGACGAAGAACTTTCTGGCTAGTTGAGGAAGACAACGACGAAGGAGGCTGAAAATGGGAACTTTAGTGGAGTGAAGACAGAGCGAAGAAATTGACGCAAACAACCTCAATAGCGAGTTTCTGTAGCTCGCCAGGAATAACTAATGAAATGAAGGTTATGAAAAATGGCTAGTCAGATAGCTAATCCGTTGGTGAGAAAATTTTAAATTTACCTCTTCAAAATAGCTAAGAATGAGATTTTATTAAGACCCTTAGAGTTGCTCTTAAAGCAGAAAACTATAGCTCGATGGACCATGTCACAATGATATGAGTGACAGAGTCTGAAATGTCCATTACGAAAAGTTTACAACAAATGAAAGTTGAATTCTTATAAGTGAATTTACCCAAAAATATTGAATTATTATGAAAGGTGCGATGAATCTTCAAAATGAGAAGCATATCTAATAACAATAATAAAAAGCTGGGGCACTTAATACGCCTTAACTTTTGATTTATTAACATGAGAAACAAGCATAAAAAAAATAAGATAAAAAAATGTCGTTAAAAAAACAGATCCTTAATAATCTCCTCAAGTAGATAACAATATCTAATTTAATTCAATCCAATCCAATCCAATCCATATCCACATTAATCAAATATTCAAATATGCGGGGCTTATCTAAAAAAACCTGACAAACCCGCTTAGGAAACCCCAATAATAGTTGAATATTTACATCTAAAAAGTAAAAAGAAAAATCTAAAATTCTAAAATTTGGAGCTGCTTTCCTACTCCATCAGCAGATCTCCAAACAAGCTAGAATCAACACACCTTTAGGCCATCAACATTGCTTTCTCTTCCTTAAGTACCATCTTACTGTTTGCTTTTCCCAAATTACCAGATACATCTGTTATGCCTTTTGGCACCAAATCTGATGAATTTATTGAGATCTGGCCAATTGAGGCTAAACCCAATAGCTCAGATTCATCAAGTCCTTTGGCTGGACCAAGACTACATCGATCACTCCCATACTTTGCCAATGCATCTTTGAATTTCTTGATCTGCATAATAAAAAACTGGTCTTATAGGAAGTTCGAAATTAATTTTGAATGATATAATAAAAAATAGCATGATAGTTTAAAGTAACAAAAAATATCATTTTCAATTCTTACAGTTGTATTGGTGCAGCTGAAGCTACACAACTTGCCCTCTGCACCCCTATAGAATCTGAAGAATGGTAGGACATGGATGTGAAGAGTATAGCACATGGTTTTGAGTTCTTCATAATTAACCTTGAGAATAATTGCATTTGGGTTTGATTCAGCCAGCTGACAGATCTGATAACAGAGAAATAATTAGAGAGAGATTATTCATAAAACACCAAAAGGATACAAATTTAAAGTGTTCACCAATTAAAATATAAGTCAAAACAATGATGGGTCTCTCTAGTATTTAATATGAGTTGCAGACATATTGGTAAAGTACCTTAGGGTGCAAAGCTTTGCAGCCTCCACAACCAGGGGAATAGAAGTCAACTATGACCAATTTGTCCCCAGCATTCAACAATGAATCAATGAGTTCTTGTGCTGAATGAATCTCTGTCATGTTGGGTACAAGAGTCTTTTCCCACCATCTCATAGCCCTGCTAACACAAAAGGATGTCTGTGCCTAAAATCATAAACAGAGAATTAGTTCCGAACCAAAGATGCACTCATCTCACACACACACACAGAGTTGTCACAAAAAGGTAAAGAGCAGAGGGGAAAAACTACCATACATGAACAGAGGAATATGTTGAAGCCTTGACCTTCCATTTGCTTAAACTCTGATCTAATACATGTAGAGGTTCACTCATGAAATCTTTTGATCTGCGTTCAGCCATACTAGTTGGAGGGAAAAACCCTATATTCCCCTTTGTTCTGGAATTGAGAAGGGTCTCATTTGACCCAGAGACAGAGAAATTAACCTTCAAAGCACAAGCCATGGTATTCAACCTTTCAAGCCAACAATAGCATCCAAAAAGAAATACCCACCAAATCTCACCTACCGTCTGGATCAAAAACCAGTTTTTCGAATCACAAGAGAGAAAAAAGAGGTAGAGAGCAAAAGCCCTTTATTTTCTTATGGTAATCAAGACAAAAAAAAGGTTTGGAAACTCGCGCAACAAATATCTAAGCAAGACCCACTTGTTTTGCTTTCTATGAAACAAAATGCTGTGTTGTTTTGAATATATCACGAGAGAGAGAGAGAGAGAGAGAGAGAGAGAGAGAGAGAGAGAGAGAGAGCGAGAGCGAGAGAGAGAGAGAGAGAGGCTGTGTTGTTTTGGAGCTTCAACGGAAGGGAAGAAGACAAGAATGAAAATGCAAAATGTGGGACTAATGAAGGTGAAGGGGAAGGGGAGGTGGAGGAAGGGAAAGGGAAAGGTGGAAGGGTTGCGTGGGGTCAATGATCCAGATTTGTATTAAGTCTATCCAAAATTAGTGATATTTATTATCCTTATTGTTTGGATAGGGATGTGATATTCATATTCACCTTTTGTTTTCCTGTATTTTATTTTTTATTTTATATAAAAAAAAAAGATAATATTATTTAAATTTAATTTAGTGACCTCATAATAACCTAGATCAAAATATTAACAATTTATTTGACAATCTTATTTAATTGGTAAAATAGTTTTTCTGTATCACAGAATTATTAGTTACTCATTGGATTTATTCAGGATATTTTCTTTTAAATTTAATTAATAAATAAAATTTAAATAATATTATTCAATAAAAAAATACTTTTAAAATTTATGTAAATATTAAAAGAAATGGATGGTGTGGAGTTAAAGATAAAGAGATATGAATACTGTCTGATGTGAATCTGAGAGGATTGGGGCTTGTTTATAGGATTTTGTGCTGTGTGTTTTTTGTGGTTAGTGTTTAGCGGGGATACGACTCTATCCATTGGCCTTATTATCTGACGTATCTTATCCGGGGACAATTTCATTTACACCCTCTGTAGAATACTTTATTTTCAAGTACACTCTTTGTATTATTTAAAATTTCACTAATATCCCCTGTAAGAGTTTGTCAACCGATAGAGGTAATAAAAAATATTATTTTACCAGATTAACCCTCACTATCTCACATAATATCCACTTGCTATTTAATGCATATATATAAATATAGAAAAATATAAAATATACAACACAATAAATATATTTTATATAATACAAAATACATTAAATATATAATATATGTATATATCAAGGACAGAGCTCCCTTATGGCCAAAGGCCCCAAGCCCCACTAGACTTTGAAATCCTCTTATATGTACTATACAACTCTTTAATTGCATGATTCATCGCCAACACTTAAAAGTCTCGACAAATTATTCCTTTTTAATAAATAACATATTATCTTGTTGTTTGAGTTATAAGTTTGATTGTGTGACCCATCGATATGATTTTTCGGTTGTGAGCATCATCAAAATTAGGCATTGTAAAAAAATTTAGTAATAATTTTATCTCAAACACAAAAATTATGTACTTAAAAAAATTGTTGAAAGGTTTAATACAAATTTAGTCATAAATAAATGTCGTGGTATAAAAAATATCGAGTTCCACTTTGATAAATAATTAAGTGGATATGTATTAAAAAAACATTTTTTTGTTCATTTCTTTAATATCTTTATTTATATTGGATTTTTTTCCTATTAAAAATGGAATTTAAAAAAAGTAAATATAATTTATGATGTTGGTCAGAATATTTCTTCATAAGATTTTGCCCTCCTAATACTAAATCCTAGTTTCATCCTCAATATATATTACTACAAAATGGATATAAATTGTTATAAACAGGGACAGAGTAAGAAATCTTTTGTCGTTGGGACAAATTTAAATTAGTAAGAGCATAAAACGATAATGTTAACATTATTTATTCTAATACTAATTTTTTATTTACCAAGTTATCCATGACTCATTTAACAATTGAATTGTTTAGCTTGACTCAAACTCAATATTTCAATATTTAGTTTTTAACAAACTTTCAATTAAAAAAAACAAAATGTTTTTAACAAACAACTTATATGGATCATAAATATTCAAAATAATTATGACAAATTTTAATAGGAAAAATTGGTACATATAACTCTCCTATTTTTTGTTAATAATCTATCACCACCTATGGCTGATAGGTTTGGTTGTGAAAAAATGGCTTTTAGTGCACGATAAAATCAATAAATAAGTTGGATTAGTTTTAAGACGGTTAACATACTTAATTATATAAGTTATTTTAGAATTGATTAATACTTGACATGCACTCGAAGTTCGCCCACATGACTCAAATGTCACCTCTAATTGCAAAAGGAAGAGAAGAATTGAAAATTAAAAAAAGTTGTATGAGAAGTTAATGTCTAATTGTTAAATCTTTTCAAATCGATCCAAAGTTTTTAAAAATTGTAGTGCCCCATGCTAGATTCGCCGCCCTTTGGTTATAGACAATATATTAGTATAAGTTTATATATTGCTAACAAGATATATTTGATAATATAAAATATATACTTTCTTAAAAAAATACATAATCTATAAAACATATGCTAACTACACAAAATCACACACACATATAGAGAATTGGACAGATGTGGTAAGTTTATTGTTAGATCTTGAAATGAAGGATAAAATTGATATTTTGTAAAAAAATTGGTATAACGATTTCTGTTTCGTTTGTCAGTTACGTCAATTAATGGTAAATAGTGCGAATGAAACAAACATATTAATTATGAGGGCGTAAAGTGAAATTTCAAGTAATGTAGTAGATGTCATTAAAGATAGCATATATTTTACAGGGGTGTGGATAAAATTTTTATAAATTGTACGATTCTGGGATTCTTTTTGATTGGTGGAGATGACTCATCTAACCGATTAAGAGATTGGCAGTTAGCCACTGTTGTTTCACCGCGTCGTTGAGTGAGTCGGCATTGACTGAGTCTGGCAGTTGGAAAGTAGATAAGGACGCCCACTCCTAGGAACCACAAAATCAACAGAGTCTGACAGTTGGAGAGTAGCTAAGGGCGCCCACTCCTAGGAACAACAAAATACAGATTGGATGAAGAATTTGGTTACCCCCTTTTCTACGTTTTTTTTCTTTTCCTCTTAATTCTGAGAAAATATTCGTCGCATCAGTGTAATCCTATTATCACTGTGACATAGTGTTATCATTCATTTAGAAGATAACAAATAAAATATGTGAATCTCACTAATCTTATGTGTTACTAATTAGATATTATGATTAGAGCATCTTTAATCATGACTCAATTTTTATTCAAATTTAAATTAATATTTGAATAAAAAATTTGATTTGATATAAAAGACTCTAATTGACAAATTCAAATTTAAAAAAAAAAAACTCAAATTTAAATGAGGACAAATCTAAATTCAAAAAAAAATAAGAATGACTATTAGATCTTTAAAAGATAGTGAAATCTCACAATTAAAGATTTAAATAAATATTTGAATTTTCCTTGAGTTGAGTAAAAAAATGAGTTTCTCTTAATTTGGAATAAGTTTTAGTTAAGGGTTTGGGCAATTTTTTAAGATTTTTTTACTCAAATTTAAATTTGAGTCTAAATTTGAGTAAGGGTTGGAGATGCCCTTACCGGCAAAGGCGGCCCAACACAAATAAGGGCTTAAAGCGAGAAAATATTTTATAAAAATTTATGGTATGATTTATTTTCAAAATTTTAGTAATTTTGGGATCAAGCAAGATCAAACAATAAATTAAGTGTAATTGTGAAGTCAAAATCTCACAGATGAATAAATTGAATAAAGTATTAAAAAAATAACAATATAGCTAAAGATACAAACAAAAAATCAGAGCAAGGCAATGAGATTGAAAATGAGAGAAAAAGTTGGAGAGAAGCGGTGAGAATGGAGGAAAAATAAATGAAAATAATTTGAGAAAAATTGCTACTTTTAAAGTAATGAGTCATTAATTTTAGATTTTTTAAGAAATTTTTGTTATATTTTAGAACTTTCTGTAAAGATTTTCATAGACTTGTGAAAATATTGTTACATTTTAGAGTTTTCTATAACACTTTAGACAGACTTGTGAAAGTATATTTGACATTTAACTTGGTCCTTTCAAAAGGGCCTCAAAACTTGAAGATAAACAAATGGTTGGAAATTAAATTGGATCTCTAAATTTTTTTAGACTCTAAGCGACTATTTTAATGGTTGAGACCCTAGGGCCGACCTTGTTGTACCTCCTCTTATTTAAAAAATTGAAGTATCTGTGCATCTCACAACAATTGTAGACTTTCCTCATCCCTCATTGTCAAGACTTTATCTATGAAACTGATTAAGTGAAACAAATTAATAATTGGATGATGAGCAAAGATTAAAAGTAATATAATATTATTTTATATTTTATGTATTTTTTCATTAACTGTTATAAGATACTATTACAATAAAGATGTTCAATATTATAATGTGGTGTCACATAATTTTTCTTTTTTAATAATTTGGACATCTAATATATATTAAATATTATTGAAATTTTTTTTATATTAACTAGTTTTTATTGTGGATCTTTTATGAGAATAAACAATTTAATTATTTGGTATTGTTGTGTTTAAATGAAAATAAAATTGAATTTAATAAATGGTATTGTTTTGGAAGAGAGATATTTATTATACTTTTTTATCGAAGTGTTAATCTTTTTTTGTCCTTTAATAAATGTGTATATGTGAGGTGGACTGCACTTTTGGACGTAAATTTTAAATTTTATTTTTTGACGTAATCTTCCAAGAGTTTTTTTGTTAAGCTAAATTATAATGAATTTTAATATTTAATATATACTTTATTATTGAACTCTAAAATTTTTAGGCATTTTTTTATACGGGAGGCCTAAAGCCCATACTTTTTTGGCTCTATTGTTGAGCCGACCTTGGTTGTTGGTAGCTATAAAAATATTAGGATTCACTTTCTCTATTTTTAATTTTTTAATTAGATGGTGACATCACGATATAGTGATGATATAGTGTCACCGTTAAATTGAATATTTACTCCTTAATTCCATTCATCAATGGAAGCATCCATTTGAAGGGTCTGGAAATTGATGTAATGGTAAAGTTACTCTAGTCTAATTTGAGAGTGTAGTGTGTGAGTTATAAAAATAGTTTATGGTTTTGCAAAATAAGTGATTGTTCGCATTTAAGGTTTCTTATACCTTAGAGTGCTGAAAATCTAAATAAATGGAATATCTTCGTGTAAAAGCAATAATACTCCAGACTGCTCAAAAAACAATTCGACACATGCAAGAGTGAGAGGGGAGCATCTTCAACAGTATTCTTTATTTTAGAAAATATTTTTTTTAAAAATATAGTATTTATCATAAAAATTTTAAAATAGAGAGTAAAATTTTTTAAACAATTCTAATGAAATCTCTATTCTAATAACAAAATCTATATAATAAAATAGGAGTGTGTTTGAATTTTATCCTAATCATATTTTTTCCCTTAAAATCATCATCAATTACTTACCTCACTCATCATTCCTTTGTCAGACTCAAACGTCAAATCAAAAAACTTATTTCTATCACATATTTTATTATTTATATATTTCATCCCTAAAGATATCACACCACTCATTTCTATCATATATTTAATTATTTAATATTTAATTAATTTATAGTTAATATATTTTGAAAAAATTTAGTATAGTGGGAACGAATTTTTGTACGCTCGAATTTTATATTTTATATTTTATCGTGCCTTCAGGCACCGGTTATAACTAGTAGTCTTATAAAATAGCATTTAATGAAGAATATGTATGTGTCATTTTTTTCATTCATTAAAAATACATTAGAGGATGAATTAGACTCTAAAAAGTGAGAAAATATTCGTCACAACGTCATACCACATGACAATGTGATGTGATATTACTAATCAATAATATTAAAATAAATATGTAAATAGACCCCACAAAAAATAATAACTAATCTGTCAAATAAGCAAATAACTCTCTACTCTTCTTCTGCGTAAGCTCAAGTGAAGTTTACTTTGTTCATTTAAAATTTTATTATTGATTGGTGATATGATATCATCAATAGAGATATGGAATCACCAAACTCTCTATTTTACCTAGCCACTCCAACAGTGCTCTCTATTTTAGAGGGTGTTTTTATAAAATAAAGTGCATCTTTAGTAAAAAAATTATAATAAAAAGTAAATTTTTACGCACCACTTCATTGGGATTCTCAATTTTTATCATTTTATCGTTTTGTCTTTTTTTTTGGGGAATAAATTTAGCTTCCCGCGCCCATATCTCTTCAATCATGTTCAAAACTTCAACAGCTTCGGCATGTGCCAGCTCCCTACTTATTTTTCTCTTCATTTATGTACCTTTGCATTCTAGTGATGTTTCTCAAAACTAAAATCAGTATCAATGGAGTATCAAGTAGCAAGAGAAACAACTTGAAGTAATTAATTTAATATTTCTATCTTGATATTGTGCTTGTGTAGTTTGATCATAATCAACTTCTTCGGAGTAATAGCATTGGGAGTTTCAAATGGAATTTTGGATGAAAAAAATGATATATTTTTATACTAAATATCTTGCACGAAAAGACAAATATATCTTTTTTTTTTATTTCAAAAACAAATATAGTATAGAGTGATTTTAACTCATCAAATTAGACTTTTTATTTTAGAGAGCCTAAAATAAGGAGTCTATTAGAAATGAAAGTTTAGCAGTTGACTATTTGAAATAGAGAATTGAATTGCCGGATGACCCATGAACCAATGGGCTAATCCATCTGTTACAACTCATTAACACGACACTAGAGAGAGTTTCTCAAAGTTATCAACTTGCTTAATTTCTAGCACCATATAAAAGCATCTAAAATTTGGATGGTATTTACAAGCACAGCTTTCATGGCACAATGCATGTTGTTTGTAAAAAAAAAAATGGAGGAACATGCAGAATTACTTCACAAGCTCTTCTTCTTTCTTGCTGGCTTCGTCCAGCTCTCGGAGCCCTGCAACCTTCTGCTCAATCTCCTCAATCAGCTCCTCACGCCATAGCTCTGCTCTTGCTGATTCTTCAATGTCTTCTTGCTGCACAAACATATACACACACATTCGGTATTTTGACAGGTACTAATTGTGGTTGTGGTTAAACTTTTAAAAAAAATTGTTGGGCAAATTGTATTTTGCCCCCTAAAACAGTTAAGATTCCCACTTTGTATCTTCAAAGATTAAATTTTTCATATTGCATCTTCAATGTATCAAAAGTGTTATAATGTGACCCTTCTGTTGACTTTCTGTTAGTTTTTTCGTTAATGTCAATGGGTTGACTTTTGATAAAAAAAATAATATAAAATAACAAAAAGATTACATTGCAACACTTTTAATATACTGAGGGTGTAATGTAAGAGTGTAAAGTTTAAAAAGCCCTAAATTGTTTAAAAAAGATGGTCTGAACTTGAAAAAGTCCAATGTGAAGATGATGAGATGAGAAATTTGTATGGTCAAGTTTATTGAAGATGGTAAACTTGTCATGAACAAAGGCAAATTGAACTGTATGTTTGTGTAAAATCTTAGGGAAATCTTAAGACTTTGAAGCTGTCAAACTATGTGTCCTCCCCTCAAAGATCGCATTTCTCACTTACGCCGCTAATTATAATTATTGCATTCAACACCCTCGATTGTTATGTTCCTCAAATTGTGCCTCCAAGTATGTTCCTCACATTACTAGCCCAATCGAAAACACTAAAAACGTATATTTTATTATACATTTTGACATTTAAATATGTTGGAGGTTTGATTTTAGGCCAATGTAACACAAGTAATTAAGGGGGCAACGTGATAAATACTATATTTGGACTAGCAGTATGATAAATACTATATTTGAACGAGCAATGTGATAAATGCGATAGTTGAAAAGGCAAAATGATATCGGTGACATAATTTAAGGGGTCAAAGTACAAAATATTTCCCAAAGCATGTGGGAAGACTTGAGCCAATCAAACTCTACACAAAACTAGTATTCTTCCATTTTTTCAATTTAGAAAGTGTTGTTGATCCTAGAAGAAGGTTAGACTTGACGACTATTGATCCTTATGGAGTGCGATATCCTGTCTCGTCACAAAAATCGATTCCCTAATCATTAATGATTACGCCTTCCATTCAATGGCTTAGAACTCCATTTGAAAAAAGAGTGGGTATAGCTTTTCATTGGAGAGTGTTTTCAGAAGACTATTATTTGTTGGAAGAATTTCTGGTGGTTTTAACAACTGCATTAATATGTTGGATCCCCAACAAATAAACAAAATTCTCTCAAAAATGACAAAGCAAGCAGCAGAAATGTACCTTCTCATAGACCCAATGCCCAGTACCATCTCCACCATCTTTTCTATAATGTTCTGAATCATAGTATGGATCCTGCACCATATTCATTATTTTTATCAAAAACTAGCTATTACCACATATGTCAAAAGGGACATCATAGAAAAATTCTTACTTTCATGGCACCAAAAAAACAGCATCCCCAACATGTGAACATAATGTACAGAGTATCTACAAAAATGTAAGGAAGATGTAAATGAAAAAATGATCAAAGAAAAGAGAACAAAAAACAAATACAAATCATATATAGATTTGATGAAAACTCCAAGCATATCAATTTTAAGACTGGGGAACGACTACCTTATTAATTTCCGTATCGAAAGTTGCTGCAAGATAAGGATGAGATTATGATTCAATATTGTGGATTATGACTCAATTTGGGTTATATTACTACTCCCAAAAAAGTGAGTTAAGGCTAAAAAATATTAGGATCGAACCTAAATGTTGAAATAGACCGATAGATGTCAAACGATCCTAGTTTGTTATAACCTAGTCCAATTGAGTCGTAACTTTACCCTTATTTTTGTGACAATTTTTAATACCATGTCAAAAAATAACCTTATGGTGTCATAGTCTCTCCTTTGATACAGATGCGGAAAGGAAGAAAATGAGTGATATATCATTTACTCACAGACATTCTTTATGCTTTGATCACTAAGGTGCCAGACAGACTTGTGGGTGATGAGGTCCCTTTGCCCTTCAATATGCTCTACTAGTACTGCCATCAGTGGCCAATCTGGTAAAGCCTTCACTTTGCCCAAAGAAGTCCTATTCTTCTTGCCACCATCAATCTACCACAAATGATTCATCTGATCAACTATAAAGACAAACCAAACACCCAAAAATAATTCTTTTTATACAACACTGGAAAATCATCCGGACTTATAAATTCTGATTTGATTTATAGGCAGACATTTATTGCGAAAAGAATAAAATAATAAAAAATATAAATTTTACACGTATCACGCTCTAATTAGAGAAAAAGAAGTTTTGAATCAAAGAGTGGCTTTCCATACTCTATTGTGGTCTAAATCTAGAAGTCTAACATGCAATACAGTTCACTTAATCAGAAAGGGGGCTTCTAGTTACCTGTTGCCAGCCATTAGTAAATCTAGAGCTTGAAAAATATTGCTTAACCTGCAAACAACAGACACAGAGAAAGAGAGAGGTTCTCACTAGGAATAACATAAAATATGCAGAAATTTGAAAATTTGTGGGAATGAAAGGCAATTCTTACTGATTTGGTCAATGGGTTTAAGCCTGCTTTTGATGTTTGAACATAGCTGTGGATATGTGGTTTGATAACAGTGAAACTCATTAAAGCTTCAGCCATTTCGATGAATTATTATTGGAGAAGATGTATTTTAGAATGTGGGTGTACTTTCATTTCTTATTTTGTTTAAGATGGAGAGAAATTTAGGATAAGGGAACCATTTGTATCCACCCTTCCAATAAGGGATATGGGTGAATACTCCATTCATCCTCTGGATTGGTCGTGACCATTGGATACCCTCAAGGTTGATCTTGACCGTTCAAATCCTAGAAAAACTTCCCAAAAGCCTACACTGAAATTTGTTTAAAAAATTGTTTTTTGAACGTAATTCAATGCGATCATCAGATTGTAAGTGGGTTACACTAACATTAGAACTATGTATTGTATTTAGGTTTCTAAATTATATATAACTTTTCGGCCTTATGAGGACAAGTGGCCTATTAGCTCAGCTGGTTAGAGCGTCGTGCTAATAACGCGAAGGTCGCAGGTTCGAGACCTGCATGGGCCAAGGAAACTTTAGTTTTGTTTTGTGTTATGTATTGCGTGCCGGCTGGTTTTCTTGCAAAATATCAGGGCTTTCTCTTGCTTGGAAGGGAAGGTTATTGTTTAATTATTTTCTTTTACCCTCTTAAGTATTTTCAGCACCTGGCCAGACTCCACTTATAATGGATCTTTTATAGCTTTCTATTTTGATAAAATGTTAGCCCTCAAACTGGTCCATCTGTTATTTGTCTTAGGTCTAGATAGACTTAGAATAATTTAACCCTTCTCACTAACTACATATACTATTTATCGTGTTTGTTAGTATTTCCTCTTGAACCCCTGTGTTCAATTGATTAGGCAATTTTTTTGATCGAAAATGGATGATGGTAGTTACCCTCCTCCCCCTCTTGAAACTTACGCGCACGTTTCCATTTTACATTGTCGTGCATTTTTCATAGACTTTACAAATTTTTTTAAGGTTCTTTGATAAAACTCATATATTAGGTATACATTGTAAATCTATGACATACTCCTACCTTACTATGGTGGCGTAGCCTCTCACAACCCTTAACTTATTATTCGACCCCCACAAATAACCATAGATGTCTGGCTGGGCCACCCATTGACCATTAAACTGTTGCGTAAAGAATATGAATCATTCATTATAGTCTATTACAAATTAAAAAATATATATATAAAAGTTGATGAACAAATCTGTCCAACTCGACACACCACCTCGTGTACCATGTGGTACAATCACAATTATTGAATATTCAATAAAGTTAATGAGGTTCATATTGGCTTAATGAACGATATCAATGGCTTAATGATAATGTGAAAGCAAATAGAAGCTAAAGTCCAAGATTGCAGGAAATGGAACAGAAGTAAAGTCTTTACTTGAACTGAATCATGGTAAATAGGAAAAATTTAAGGTACCGATCAGGTACCATAACTGAAAAATGGGAAATAAATTATGACCCAATAAGATCAAAGTTATAATTAAACAAGGTTGAAAAGTTTAAGATCGAATGTAGAGAACATGGGAAGAATCTTAAAATTGCAAAATCAATCCTAAATTTTTTTAGATTATTTCTACACAGCAAAGTACCATAGGAAATCGCTAAGAGAACTCTAAGGAATAATTCAAGTGATAATAAGGACGAACTGTAAATTCAGACGTCTTGAATTTGAATCTTGACAATCTCTTGGAGTCAGGTTGTAGGAAATTTATCTCTTATGAATATTTTAATCTTGACGTAGATTATCTGTCTTTAACTAAACCGGATAATAGATTAATCAAAGTACACATAAGTTGACATAAATACATGTTAAACTAAAAGAAAAATAATCCCTAAGACATCAGATTCGTCCAAAGCACGAAAAAGGTTTTAAATATTGTATTGGGAACAATTTCGTGCCCATAAAGTTGCTATTGGAGCCAGCCATGGTGACATATTTGGCGTGGTTTGGACTTCTGTTTAGTTTTTGCATGTGAGGAAGACAAAAAGTAGTTGTTAAAGATGATATTAAACCACAATTCTTGTACTATAAGGTGAAAATTTGTTTAATTAGCAAAGTCTATGGTACAAGTAACTGACTCTTGACGAAAATCCTTCTCCCATTGTTGACGAAAATCCTTCTCCCATTGTAGTTATTGATGGGTCAAGACCAAATGACCCAATCCATGAGAAAAAGTCCAAGCTTATAGAAGACCAACTAAGCCCTATGAGATCCAAGACAGTCAAGCCCATCAGGGAGCTACGGGAGCATCCAGGAGCTATACCTTTGCCCGTTGAGGAAGAAGAGAGGTCGTCAAGGAGAAGAGAGGTCACCAAGAAGAGAAGAGGTCATCAGCTATTAAGATGCCTCCAGTCCGTTATAACCGTCAAGCTACTCAATTACTACACAGGCTTCTATAAATTGTAAGCTCCCCCAACACTTTGGGGGCATTTCAAAAAATCAAGCTCATCTCTTCTCTCTTGTAATTCTCTGTTCTCCCAACACACCAGAGCTAATAAACTTTTCGACGAACTTAGCCATTAAAAGTGAACGTAGGTTTTGTTGACCGAACCACTATAACCTTGTTTCTTCTCTCCACCTACTTATTTTATTGCATTTTATTCTATTTACCTAATTAGTGGTGTGCAAACCAATTTGTGCATCATTAGTTTGACACTGTCTGTGGGAATGACAAAGTTCTCACTTAAACATTGTCTTTGCTGAATCAAAGGCGGTCACCACCAGGTCCATGAATCAGCCTGAAGACATTCCACCACTAGAGGAGGATGTTACTCCTCCACCCAATCCAGTCCCAAATGCGCAGCAGATGCTAGAGACCATACAACAGCTCATACCCCAAAACCAACAAATTCTAAAATTGATACTTGGGCAACAAGGAGGAGCACAGCCTGGACCTCAAGCCAAGGAAGCTTCATTCCCTGGTCATCAAGGAGCTCCTTACCTTGGCGTTCCCCATCCAACCGCCCCCATGGGCGCCCCCCCTTTGGGAGTTCCCTTGGGCACCCCACACAGGGGGGCTCACCATAAGGGTCCTCCTCCAGCCCCTGCTCCAGCTCCTTATGGTGGAGACCCTCCTCTCCAAGAGGACGAGGGTAAAAACCAAAACATGGAACATGAGAGTCATTTCTGTGGTAATTCCAGAGTACCTCCTCCCAATCAATGGGACGAAAAAATTAAAGAGGTGCAAAATCAGCTAAGTGACGTCTTCAACTCCATGAAGGCGCAGGGCCCTGAGACAGTAGACTTCCTCGTAAGTCAAATTGACACACCTTTCAAACTTGGCTTAGCGAACTATCCATTCCTCCAAAAGTTCAAGATGTCATCCATTGAGACCCTTGATGGTACAAAGGATCCGTTGGACCACCTTGAAACTTTTAAAACCTTGATGCAACTGCACAACATCCCAGACGAAATCATGTGCAGAACGTTTCCAACCACATTGAAGGGATCCGCTAGGCAATGGTTCGCCAAACTCTCCTCAGCCTTCATTGGCACATTTGCTAAGCTGAGCAGGTCTTTCATGTCACACTTCATTGGAGGACGCCGCCACCAAAAGTCTGTCACCCACCTGCACAGCATAAAGCAAGACCGAGATGAAAGCCTGAGGAGCTACCTCACTCATTTTAACGAGGAGGTCTTTCAGGTCGAGGAGCCTAATAATAAGGTGAGCATGACCGCCTTCCTAGGGGGCCTCCAGTCATCAAGTTTTCTTTTCTCTGTAATGAAGCGCCTACCGAAGAGTATGCCAGAGTTGCTGGCGAAGCCCAGAAATACATGAATGCCGAGGACATTACAAGGGCCAGACAAGGGGAGTCCTCTAAAGTTGGAGAGAAAAGAAAAGAAAAAGGCAGAGACGATAAGAAGGAGAATAATAACAAGCGTAACAGGATGGAGAGAGTGCCTACCAAAGATCGGCTCGGTTCTGCTCCCCAGAGAGATCGACAAGCCTTCACCCCCCTCAATGTTGCCGTCGGGCACATCGTATTACAGATCCAGGATGACTCCGCAATAAAGTGCCCTAGGAGAATGAAGTCTCCCCCAAATCGAAGGAACCCAAACAAGTATTGTCGCTTCCATCGCGACCATGGTCGTGACACCGATGATTGCTATGACAAAAGTCAGATTGAAGAGCTCATTTAACGGGGTCACCTACGCCATTATGTTATTGGTAGGGGACAGGCGCCAACACTACCCCGTAATCAGGAAGACCAACAACCTATCGGAGAAATTCACACCATCTCAGGAGGGCATGCAGGAGGAGGAGAATCCCTCTCCGCTATGAAGGTTCATGCCAGAAAAGATAAGCACCCCGAGGAATTGCGTCCATCCAAGGCGCCCAGGTATGGCAATAGTGAGGTCATATCCTTCTCAGACAAAGATTTGGAAGGGATCCAGCACCCCCCATGATGACCCTCTAGTGTTCACCATGACAATCGCTAACTTACAAGTACGAAGGATTCTTGTGGATAGCGAAAGCTCTGCGGATATCTTATTCGCAAAGACATATGACAAACTCAACTTGGGCAGAGAAAGATTGCAGCCCATCAGGTCGCCCCTTATTGGGTTCTCAGGGGAGAAGGTGTATCCCCTAAGGTCCATCACCCTACCTATCACTACCAGAATGACACCCTGCATCTCCATGATCATGGTCAACTTCTTGGCCATAAATTGCCCTTCTGCCTACAACATTATCCTAGGGCGACCAACTCTCAACACCCTAAGAGTTGTGCCCTCCACCTACCATCTTATCCTCCGATTCCCAACTTTGAACGGAGTCGGAGAGATCCGAGAAGATCAAGTAGCTGCAAGAGAGTGCTACGTCTCCTCAATGAAGACCAGAAAATCACAAGAAGCATTGCAAGTGGAAGTCCTTGACCTGCGACATGATGTCAAGTTAGAAAGGGGAGAACCAGTAGAAGAGCTTCGATTAGTGGTCCTAGATGAGGAATATCCGGACCGAAAGGTATACATCGGCTCTTCCTTTTCTGAGGATTTGGTCCACCAGCTCATGGACTTTCTAAGGTTCAATATGGACATCTTTGCATGGTCACATGCAGACCTCGAGGGTATTGACCCTGAGGTCGCCACACACCGCCTCAATGTCGACCCTCACCACAAGCCTGTTCACCAAAAACTAAGGGGTGCCTCCACTGAAAGGCCCCAAGCGATGGAAAAAGAGGTAGGAAAGTTAATAGAGAACGGAGCAGTCAGAGAAGTAGCCTATCCTAAGTGGCTCTCAAATGTGGTGATGGTGACTAAAGCTAATGGGGAGTGGTGTCTCTATGTCGACTTTACTGAGCTCAACAAGGCATGCCTAAAAGACAACTACCCATTACCATGAATTGATCTCCTCATTGACGCCTCCACGGGACATAAGTTGCTCACCTTCTTGGATGCATATTTCGAGTATAACCAAATTAGCATGCACCCCCCAGACTAGGAAAAGGCATCGTTCATTACACTAAAAGGGACCTATTACTATAGGGTCATGCTCTTCGGATTAAAGAATGCTGGAGCGACTTATCAACAGTTGGTAAACAAGATGTTCCAGTTGTAGATCGAAAAAACAATGGAGGTATATGTGGACGACAAGCTAGTGAAGAGTCTTGTCGCGATAGACCACATTGACCACCTCTAGAAAACCTTCAATGTTCTCAGATCTTACCGCATGAAGCTGAATCCTAAGAAGTGCACTTTTGGCGTTGGATGGGGAAAGTTCCTGGGTTTTATAGTCAACCAAAGGGGAATTGAGGCAAACTCCGACAAAATCAATGTCATTCTCGACATGAAAGCACCTTCCTCAACCAAGGAACTCTAACGCCTCAATGGGAGAATTACAGCACTAAATAGGTTCGTCTCCAAGTTTGCAGACAAATGCTTACCTTTTTTCAAAATTCTCTGAAAAGCATTTGAGTGGGGACCTGAGGCAGATTAAGCCTTCCAAAAGCTTAAGGCCTACCTGGCTACACCTCCTCTCCTCTCACATGCTACATCGGGCAAGACATTATATTTGTACCTCTCTACTTCCACATCGACGATGAGCTCCGTCCTCATCAAAAACCATGATGGAGTACAAAAGCCCATCTATTATGTGAGCAGAGCCTATCGAGAAACAGAAATCAGGTATTCAGGGCTAGAGAAGCTAGCACTCACCCTCATCACAACAGCTAGGCATTCACGGCATTATTTCTAAAGTCACACCGTTGTCGTGATCACAAATCAGCCTCTAAAGAAAGTCTTGGGAAAATTGGATGTATTTGGGAGACTCCTCAAATGGGCAGTAGAACTTGGGAAGTTTGACATTCAATACCAACCAAGGGCGGCCATCAAAGCACAAGCATTAGCAGATGTTGTTGTTGAGCTTATACCAACAGAAGAGGAGAATAATAAGGCATCTAGACCAAGTGCTCAGGACAGCACAGGTGCCCAGGCACCCAAGCGTCCAGGCTTGGTGCCCAGGCCCCTCCTGGAGACCAGGTCTCCTCTCCAGTCACCCTGTTTTCCTCCTTAGGCGGTCAGACACTCCCAGGCACCCAACTCTCCTTTCCAAGCGCCCAGATCTCCTCTCCAGGCACCCATCTCTCCACCTCAGGTGCCCAGGTATTCTCAGGGGCTCAATCTAGCGTCCAGGCTCCTAGTGTAATCTTCGAGCCCTTCTCTCTACCACTCTGGAAGCTTTATGTAGATGGCTCCTTGACTAGCGAAGGAAGAGGAGCAGACCTAATCTTGATCAGCCCAGATGGTACACCCCTCAAGTATGCAGTGAAACTCCACTTTACTAATTCCAATAATGAGGCAGAATACAAAGTCCTCCTCTCTGGATTAAGATTGGCGGCTGAAATGGAAGCCCATCACCTCGCCACCTACAATGACTCTCAACTGATCGTTAATCAAGTAAAGGGCGAGTTCGAAGCAAAATGAACCAGAATGCAGGACTACCTCAGCATGGTGAAAAGCTTGATCACAAAGTTCCAATACTTCCAAATTTGTCACATCCCAAGAGAAGACAACATGGCCGCTGATGCACTTGCCAGGCTCGCCTCATCCTTGGAAGCCCCACCAGGAGAACCAGGATTCATTGGTCACCAGTTCGAACCAAGTAAGTTAGATATAGAAGCTATAAACGTCAACTGTGCATCGACTGAGTCAAACTAGATGACCCCGATAAGGGCGTACCTCCAGGAAGTTGTGTTGCCAGAGGATTCTCTAAAAGACAGGAAGCTCAGGATGAGAGCCTCTAAGTTTACTATTCTACAAGACACTCTAAATAAGAAAGGCTATTCCTTACCATTACTGAGATGCCTCTCCCTTGAAGAAGCTAACTATGCTATGCGGAAGATCCATGAAGGAGTTTGTGAAAATCACTCTGGTGGGCCCTCCCTCGCCCACAAGACACTCAGATAAGACTACTTTTGGCCTAACATGATGAGGGACGCCTAGGAATTTGTTAAAAAGTGTGACAAGTGTTAGCGTTTTGCCACTGTGCCCAGACAGCCACTAAAGGAACTCACAGTCATCACAAGTCCATGGCCCTTCTCCAAATAGGGCATCGACATCCTGGGTCCCCTACCTCTCAATAGAGGACAGTGCAAGTTCGTGGTGATAGCGGTGGACTACTTCACTAAATGGGCAGAGACAGAACCTCTAGCAAAGATAACAAACACAAAGGTGAAACTTTTTATTTGGAAAAATTTGGTCTATCGCTTCGGGATACCCCACGCCATTGTCAGCGACAACGCTAAATAGTTTGACAACAAGCTCCTAAACTCCTACTCTAAACTTCAAATAAAGCAGCCCCATTCAAGCCTCGTGCACCCGCAGGCAAACGGACAAGCGAAAGTTATGGTGAGAACGCTATTACGCAACCTAAAGACTAGGCTTGAAAAAGCGAAGGGTCTTTGGGTTGACGAGCTCCCAGGTGTTTTGTGGGCCTACCGCACCACACCAAGAGCTCCAATTAGAGAAACTTCATTCTCCTTTGCTTTTGGAACTGAGACAGTCATCTCTGTGAAAATTGGGATGCATTCTCTAAGGGTTCAACACCATGATCCCGTCACAAATAAGGAAGGACTCTGCCTCCACCTCGACTTGGTAGAGGAGGCAAGGAAGATGACTGTGGTCTGCAATGCGGAGTACAAGCGCCACATGGAAAAATACTACAACTTGAGGGTAAAGTCTCGTTCCTTCCAACCAAGAGACTGGGTCCTCAAGAAAGTGATACTCGCTACAAAAGATTCACGCAAAAAAAAACTGGGACCAAATTGGGAAGGATCATACCTACAGAAATGGTGAGGCCGGACACCTAAAAAATACAAAGTTCGGAGGGGAAGGTTTTGCTCCATCCATGGAATGCTGAACACCTGAAGAGGTACTATCAGTGACACCTTAAAAGAGTAGGAAAGTTGAGGACTTGGTTTTATTTTTTGTACTCTTTTGTGGGGCTATTACCCGATAAGCAGAATAAGCAGCAAAATGAATAAAAATTCTAGATTTACTTTAAAAAGAACTTTGCATTTTCATATTCAACTTCTCAACTTCAAAGTAGCATCAGTGGCAAGAATCACTTTTACAAAAAGATGGCTACATGCTTTTTCAAAACCAAAAAAAAAAAACCAAAAAAAGTCTCTAGCATGCTAACTACTCATGGTCGTCATCCTCCTCCTCCTCATCACCCTCGGCATCGTCAGAACCTCCATCATCAGGGGCCTCAGTTAGCAAGAGGCCTGAGACATCAATATCAAGAAAACAGCTGAAATCTTTTCCCGAAGCTCGTCAATGAAGGCATCTACAAGGCCACTATCAAAGTCCCTCTCAACTATCACAACCCTCTCCTCAGCTTGCGAAGCTCTCTCATGAGCTACCTTCACCTCTGCCTCTGCGGCAGCCTCTCTGAGCATAGCCCTCTTACGGACCTCTGCAAGCTTAGCCTCAAGCTTGGTCACCCTCCTATGGATTGCCGAAAGCTCAACCTCATTGAGTATGGCCCTCTCACGGACCTCCGCAAGCTCAGCCTCGAGCTTGGCTGCCCTCCTATGGGATGCAGAAAGTTCAGCCTCATTGAGCGTGACCTTCCCACGGGTCTCCGCAAGCTCATCCTCGAGCCTGGCCAACCTCTCATGGGTCGCCAAAAGCTCAGTCTCAAGACCAACAGCCCTCTCACAAGTTGCCACAAGGTCAACATCAGAAGCCCTGCCAATAGCTTCAAGCTCAGTGATCCTCCTCTGGGCAGTAAAAAGCTCATTTTGCACCACTTCATGATCGTGTTTCAGTTTGTGATAAAGGAGGGTCCTTGAAAATAAACACATAGCTGTAGTGGAGGCCTGAAGAGAAACATAAGGCAAAAGAATGTCATAAACTTATGGAAGAAAGGGAGAAAGGGGAGAGCACAAACCCTTATCTAAGCCTAGCCTTCTAGGAAAAAGTTAAGGATCCCCTCGGTGCCCAAGGCACTAATCCCATTCACATCATTGGTGAAAAAATACTTCCCAAGACGATCCTTGATGACCTGCGTGTTACCCAGCATGGAGTTAATCTGAGAAAGTGCCCTAGAAGAAGTCCCCACAGGAGAAGTGGATGAATGAGGGGCAGAAGGTATAGCCAATAAATGAGACTCTAAACGAGATTCTGGGACAGAAGGTGCAGTTGTGGGAGCCTCTGACTGAGGAGGCACCTCTGGATTGGTCACTTGATGGGAGGGCGCTCGAGGTGCTAGTGGAGGGGTTGACTAAGGAGAGCTTATCTCGAGCAGCATAGTTGGAGAAGCCACTTGGGAGGCACCCTCCATCCTCACCACCTTAGAAGAAGGAGGACTCCTACTAGAAAGACGGGATCAAATCATCTCCCTATCTACTACTCCAAAGAAAATAAAGTGTCACCAAGATAAAAAAAAAAAAAAACCAAAGTGAAAGAAGAGGAAACAGAAGAATCAACATACCTTTCCTTTTCAAGGAGGGACCGCTAGACCTTGGAGAGGGACCACTAGCACCTACGAAAGAGGAACCAATAACTCTTCCACCCCTGGGAATGAGAGCTTCAAAGTCCCTTGTAGAGTAAGACCTCATAGCCTGTAGCTTCCACTCTTGGTCTTTGGAGAGCACAAAAGCACCTACAAGGAATTTAGTGAGTACAAAACCTACAGAGAATGGGGTAAGAGAGGAGTAGGAATGTAGGGCGTACCAACTTTCTTTGGAGTATCCCATCGTGTTGAAACCAACGCCTTATTAGCATCCGAAGCCCATTCTCCACCGGCAAATATGAAGCGAGATTTTCAGGTATGACATTTAGAGAGCAATCTGGTAATCAACTTGCCTCCCCTCGTGGTAAAATAATACCAGCCTTGGTTAGGAGAAGGAGTTTCACTTGGATAATAAGCTGCATGGAATTCCTCAGGAGAAACATCCTCATGGTGCACCCTTTTCCATAATGCCAAGAAACTCAACAACACTCTCCAACAGTTAGGCGCCAACGGCCCAGATGTCAGGGAAAAATAGTTCAGAATGCCACAAACGGGAGAAGGCATTGAGAACCTAAGCCCAGCCTTAAGCACCTCCTCATAAATAACAATGTCACCAGAGGAGTCACCGCAAACAAGCTCACCCATCTCGGCTCGACGACATAGCACAATCGGAGGAATATGATAGGTGGAGACAATCCGTAAAATATCAGCGTCTGAATTTAAAGTGCTAGAGATAATACTTACCTTGGATCCATCATCATCGAGAGGTACCTTACCTCGATGCTTTGTGATGCAAAGGCGTAAAGCTCTGTTCGAGTTAGAAAGGTCTCTAGGAAAATGATTTTGAGAAGCTACGCTTGGAAAAACTCGAACAGGCTGTCCAGCGCGGCAGGCTGCTTGCCAGGTCTGCTCAGCGTAGCAAGCTGCTCGCTCAGTTTGCCCAGTGCAGCAGGCTACTCACCCAGGCTGTCCAACACAGCAGGCTGCTCATCCAGATTAGTCTCCCTTTCGTTCAGCAGTACAACAAGTGCGCGCTCAGCACCAAAATCAGTGCTATGCTCGCCCGAAACAGCTTGCTCAGCACTGAAATCAGCCTATTCAGCGCCCAAAACTTTCATTGCGCACACAGCAGATGCGTGCCCAATGAAGAAATCAGCCTGCTCAGCACCCAAAACCTCCATTGCGCGCATAACAGGCGCGCGCCCAACCTCGCCAACGTCATGCCTGCCTTCCTGCTCTCCAAAACCAATAAAGCCAGCATCGAAATGGGCACCCAGACTTTTCCTTGCCTTGCCCAGCAGCGAGTGCTGCAAGCTCCTTGCGTGAACAACAGAGGCACCCCACAGCTCCACCTCCCTAGAGCCAGACGCCTCCAACCCATCTCCACGGACACCTCCACCATCTTCGACTTGCCCACCAAGGTTTGAACACTTCTGAACATCCTCTCCACTAGCCACCATTGATTAAAATACCCAAACCCAAAGAACCACAAACCTTGGGTCTCCAAGAAATCTCAAGAAGAGCACTCTCCTTCACTAAAGCTTCTATGGGAAGGATGGGATCTGGGTTCTCAAGGATTCCAAGAAAAAGCTCTCATCCTCCCTCAAGGTTGTTTGAAGTGGGCAGAATAAAAGGGGAGGCTCCTATTTATAGCTTAGGGTTTACAAAGAGGGAAAAGCCCAAATTAAAAACCAGTGGTTCTCTTAAAAATCCAAGTAAAAATGAAAAAGATTTGAGGTCTTTAGCAAGGCAAACTACATCAAGAATGGAGATAGAGCCTTGGTGTCTGATTCAGAAAACCGTTTGAAGGTCCGGTGGCGCTACCCCCGAGCCCTCGCCACCTGACCTGGCAGGTGGAACCCCGCAACCTATCCGGGCAGGTCAATCCCTGCTGTCATAGCGCAACATGGACGTAGCAAGTGAGGAGTATTCTTGGGTCAACATTCAGATTCAGTTGAATGCCCATTTCTCTAAATTTCATTGGACATAGGACATTGGGGGGAAAATGATGGGTCAAGTCCAAATAGCTCAATCCATGGGAAAAAGCTCAAGCTTATAGAAAACCAAGCAAGCACTATGAGGTCCAAGATGGTCAAGCCCATCAGGGAGCTACAGGAGCATCCAGGAGCTATACATTTGCCCGTTGAGGAAGAGGAAAGGTCGTCAAGGAGAGGAAAGATCACCAAAAAGAGGAGAGGTCGTCAAGAAGATGAGAGGTCATCAGTTATTAAGTTGCCTCAAATCCGTTATAACCGTCAAGCTACTAAATTACTACGCAGGCTTCTATAAATTGTAAGCTCCCCCAACACTTGGGGGGGGGGCATCTAAAAAAATCAAGCTTATCTCTTCTCTCTTGTAATTCTCTATTCTCCCAACACACCGAAGCTAGTAAACTTCCCAGTGAACTTAGCCATTAAAAGTGGACGTAGGTTTTGTTGACCGAACCATTATAACCTTGTTTCCTCTCTCCACCTACTTATTTTATTGTATTTTATTCTATATACCTGATTAGTGGTGTGCAAACCAATTTGTGCATCATCAGTTATAAAGAGGATTAAATTCATAATCAATAAAATAAAGTTCATTATGACTAATCCATTTATCGAATCAATTTAGAGTTTGATTATGAAGTTCGTTTAATAAATGAGTTGAGTTCGATAGATACCTTGATATGGCTTGATATATATATAGAGTAGCATAATCATGAAAATTCTATACCATAACTTCTAGCATATACTTTTTATACGAATCGTTAGACCATGATTTAATGGTCACCACTCAAAAAAACCTAGAACTAAATGCTAAAACCTAACAAATATGCATATCGACTAAATTGAAAATTTCAATGATATATTAATTGTAATTCTACTCCTATTAGGAAGGTATATGAAATTTTTTGAAATTAAATTTTTTAAAACTAAGTAAAAAAATTCACAATAAAAATCAGTCTAATTGACACTGAGGTCGTATCTAACCCACATTAAACTTACTATATATTATATAAAAAAATCGAGCTAAATCATGAACCACTACAACAAAGGGAGTATTAACGAGGAAATTTTCAATGACCAAACATCTGTGGTCGAATTTAAACTTAAATCTAAGCTCAATTTTGGATATGTTCGTTTATTTAGACAAATCGAATCTGCCTTTAGAAGAAAATTTTAACATGGTTAAAACTAGGAACAAATCTTGAACACGTTTATGAACAAGTTGAATAGGAATAGTTTATTGTTCGGCACAATTTTGTTCATTTACACTACTAATTGGGATGATTTAGGAGTATAAAGAGAATCTTAATCCAACAAGCTGTATTAGTTATTGGTGTCACTAGATAAGTTTCAATGATTATGGTTGTATTAGTTTGAAAAATGTTACATAATTTAAATGAAATTCAAAAATTCAAATTCAAGTGCATATTATCTCTTGAATGAGTATGAGATGAGTGAGCCTTATTGAAAAAATTGATAAGACCCACTCATTCAGGAAATAATATACATTTAGATTGTAATTTTTTTAATTTTATTTAAATTTTATAATTTTGGTTTATCAATCCAAGTCCATCTAGTTAAAATTTTGGGAATAGGTTTACTTTGTTTCATTCTAGAACTAGCCAGGGAGGCACTTTAGTTATTTTTTGATTTGTTGTTATAATAAGTATTTTTGTTTTAATTATTTAGTCAAATTTAATATTGTTAAGAATAACTTAAGCAATTAAGAATATTTTCTTGTAATTTTTCTACTTTTTCAAAAACAGAATAAAGATTTCTAAAACTTTTTTTTTATAAAATTTTCAAACTAATCAAATAAATAAAGCAAAAATATATTTATTACTTTTTAATAAATAAGAATATTTTATATTATTATTATTTTTACTTTCGATCAATTTTTTCTTTAACGGAGCCCAAACAAAACATCCACTTCTAGAATCGGCTCAAACTTCAAAATCAAAGGCACCGTATGCGCAGGTTAACAGTCTTCAAACCCGCGCACGTTAGCAACTAAACGCCCATAGACAATATTGTGTCGAAAAAGTAAGCACAGAAGAAGCCAATGGATTTCTGACCCCCAAAAAAAAAAAAAAATTCCGATGGATTAGTCCCTGATTTGATCGCTCTTTTTGTTATATATATCTTTGCATACTCCGCCTTTGTTCTGCGGTCTTCGATTCTTCAACTGCACACACCCTTTATTCTCAAAAAAAAACTGCACACACCCTTTCTCCTCCAACTTTCTCAAAATCTACCCAGAAAAGTTATAAATTTTCTCGCCCAAAAACCGATCATTTTCCCGAGAAAATTTGATGGGAAAGACCGGATTACTTGACCTTGAGAAGCACTTCGCCTTCTATGGGGCATACCACAGCAACCCAGTAAACATTTTTATTCATATGGTGTTTGTGTGGCCAATTTTCTTTACCTCTCTTGTTCTTTTCTATTTCACACCTCCAATTTTCAATCTCTCTCAAATTGGTTTGTGCTGCAAACATGGCTTGGTTCTGAATTTCGGGTTCTTCTTCACTTTGATATATGCTTTGTTCTATGTCCTTTTGGATAAGAAAGCTGGTTCTTTGGCCGCTTTGCTTTGTTTTGTTTGCTGGGTATTGGGCAGTTTTCTTGCAAATCATTTGGGGTTTTCTCTGGCTTGGAAGGTAAGGCAATTTTTATTGCTTCAATCAATTTCTTCAAAGCTCTTATAAATTTTGTTTGGGTTTGATTGTTAGTCTTTGTTATATGGTGTCATAATATTTCTTTTGGGTTGTGTTTGATTGATATGCTTCTTCCTGCTAATCTCTCTAGATTTGTTGTTGTTATTTGTATTAATGAGTCCATGATTTTGTTGTATGCTTAAGAATGCTGGATTTGATGTGTTTAGGATTGTTACAAAGTTGAAACCTCGGTTATGAAGTTTACACATTGTTGCTATTCTAGAAAAGCAAGCTAGGTGGCGCTAAACTTCTATGACTATGAAAGCAATGTGCTTGTATAGTACGTGAGCTATTTTTTGGGATTACCATTTAATATATGTTTATGCTTATTTTTTGTTCTTCTAACCTTAATGGTTAAGAAACTTGTATTTGTGGATCATGTGGGTATTTCATGATTTGACCTTGTTCTCTTCCATTGCTTTGCCCCCAATGGATTGGAAGTTGAGGGTTTTTACTCGAGAATTGAACCAATTCATATTAAAAATCCGTAAAGAAATATTAAGGTGCTGTGGTCGTAGGTTCAATTTATGGGTACAAATCAAGAAGCTTTTGCATTATACTGTTAGATATGTAAATGACCCTCATTTTCTGCGTTGGCCATATTTTAATAGGATTAGTACCTTAAATTGACATTTTAGAAATTTGAACTCATTAATTTCCAAATTTCCATGATTGGTCAAATGAGCTCTCAATCTCTCTTCTCTTCCTCCTCTCCCTCTCCATCTCTCCCTCTTCCAAAATTATCTTATTGCTGATTATCTTGCAAGATTTCTGTAATAAGGTTTTGTCGCTTTTAAGTAATTCAGAAATTACAAATAAATTTATGCTGCATTTAGCCACTTGTTTTATTCTCTTCTAATACAAATCTTTAAAAAGATCTTATATAACCTTGTCCGAGTGTGGGTGACTATTTTTGGTTACATTTAGTTTTTCTATCTTGTACAGAAAAGCTTGGTGAAACTTTGATTGCTCATAGTTTGATTTTTAGGTTTTAAGTGCGTGAATACAGCTAGCGTGCTTTTGGTTTGGTTTTGAGTTAAAAAACTGTGTGATTTCACATGGGGCGTGGCTGCTCTGCTGTTGGAGTTTAACAGCACATGGTGCTATTTGGTGGAATGGCACCGTTTTTGGCCAAAATGCACAGTCCAGCACACAGCCACAAACGACATTGTCAAACTGATCTTACCCCTATCCTGCAACGACATCGTCTTCCTGCAACCATTTAAGACACTGACAATTTCCCCAAAAATCAGCCCTGAAAACTCTTCAACCTTTATTCTTCTTCTTCTCCAACCAAATAGAAATTGCTCCCAACTATCGTCCCACCCGCAGCCCTCGCTACAATGTCGCACCAGAGCGGTCAACATGTACAAAGTCATTTCTCTCAGTTCACACCCTAAATTATTCTCTTTTTTAGCTCTGGCTTTCTTTGCCAACCCAAAATCAGCTATCTTTGCTACTTCTTCATGACCATCTTGAAGAAAATAAAAGGATATTTTGAGGCTTGAAATTGCAGTGATTTGAGGAAAGTGCGAAACATCACAAGATTTCATGGCCATCAATGGTGGAATTTGAGGATTCTGGCTTGTGGGTATTGCAAGATTGACTGTGCTGAAGCTTTCCTGTCCAACAGTTTCACCTCGTACCCACTTCATGGGTGTGATCATAGCTCGAATTATGGGTCTTTGTGGCTTTGAGGTTGGGTCCTTTTGTTTTTGGTGGACTTTTTCTTTATTTTGAAGGAAGAGAAACAGAGAGTGAGATTAAGGGAGAGAGAGAGACTGGGACTTGGGATTTTTGTTGGTGATTACAGAGAGTAGGCAGGAAGACCGGTTTGACGAGGCCGTTTGCGGCTGTGTGCTGGACAGTGCCTTTTTTGCCAAAAAGGGCAGCATCCCCTCTTTTTTCGTTTGGGATGTTGTTGGGTTTGTTTTGTTTTGGGGGGGGGGGGGGGGG
>CAUOFW020000859.1:929285-1055532 GCA_963454935.2 Ilex paraguariensis
GGTTGTTGTGGGGGGGGGGGGGGGGGGGGGGAAGGGCTAGTTTGAGCTCAGCTGTCTTAGCTTTTACGACTTCATGATTCTTCTCTCTCTCTGTGTCCATGTATATATTGGATGTGACTGATGTTTCATTTTGCAATTTGTCTGATTATTTTATATTTGGCACTTTGGCTAGACCGTTAATGAGAGAATGAAAACAGAACAAGGACTAGCATCAATAGCCAGTTCGTTCTAGAACTGTTTGAAAGATGATTTACTTGTGTCTGAATTCTGGATCTTTTGTTGGGAAACAGCATAGTCATTCTGCTTCAGGTTTGGTATTGACAACAAGCGATCCATCTAAAATTTCAACTACTCTTTCAGATTTTGTGACTTGTCTTTTTTGAAATTGACAACAGCTCTTGAAAACTTTGGGTGAGTATAAAAATTTTGACTCTTCTGGTTTGGATTCCAGAAAAATAGAGAATGGAGGTAACCTGTAAGCCTTTCAGAGTGCATGAATGGCATGCCTTTGTGTGTTTTCATTTGTTTACCTTTGAGTACTAACTTTTATCACCATACCTCTATGGTATGAATTGGTAAAACAGTTAATCCAGTCAATTGAAATGAACATTTCTTTTCTGTTATCAGAACCAAGTTGAGAGGTATTAGCAGACTTCATCTTGTCGAAAATTATATCTGATGCTAGTTGTGACAAACATATGTTCAGGTGGTTTTGGCCTCTCAGTTATTATGCTGGACTGGACAGTTTATAGGCCACGGCGTATTTGAGGTGACTGATTCTTTAATCTAATACATCTTTCTTTGCTTTGATTTTTCTATGATGTTATGCATTTAACTAGTTGTTTTTCATAGAAACGAGCACCAGCTCTTTTGGACAACCTTGTTCAAGCATTCCTTATGGCACCTTTTTTTGTATTGCTGGAGGTAAGTTTTCTAGTCTTCTTATAAATTGGAGAATGATTTAGCTGAGTTGAAGTATAAGGTGAATCTGTTTTGCTCCTCCTTTCAGGCTCTTGAAACTTTCTTCGGCTATGAACCATATCCAGGATTTCATGCAAGGGTGAAAGCAAAAGTAGAAGCTGAAATCAATGAGTGGCAGGAGAAGAAACAGAAGAAAAATTCTTAACTTGGATGTATAGATCATATTACTTCTCTGTTTCTGTAAACAGTTGAGATCTGGGATCTGATTTGTACCATATATCGTCCAACTCTATGCACATTTGAGATAAAAGCAGTAGACTCTCCATGCTGCTGTGTTATACCTTGTGATTTTACAGTCTCTTCTGGTCTCAACAAGCAATTTATGACATAAAAATTGTTTCTGTATAAAGCTTCCTACTGAATCAATTTGATTTTTAACTGAATTGAGTTAATCGAGATAAGACTACGTACAAAATCAAGTTGTACTTGCAGCAGTTGTTGCTGTCTAACAAGCATCAGTTAGCTCCGTCTGTAGACTCACTCTATCAGGTAAGCCAATTATGCTGTTACCAGGATTCGGCTTTTGGACTCCCATGTTCCTCATTGATTTTCTCTCTCTCACCACCTCATTCCACTGGTTTGTACTTGCATACAAATTGGCTAGAAGAACATAGTCACTGCTGTGATCTGGTTCCAACTCCAAAAGATGCCTTCTAACCTCCTCCCCTAGTTCAACATTGCCATGCAACCGACAAGCAGCCAACAATGTCCTCCACACAACAGCATTACATTTCACTGGCATGCTTCTTATTAGTTGATAAGCTTCCTCCACAAACCCTGCACGGCCCAGAATATCAACCATGCACCCATAATGCTTCACTGTTGGTAGGATATGGTAGTCTCTGATCATGAGATCAAAGTACCTTCTTCCTTCATCAACCATCCCTCCATGGCTACATGCGCATAATACTCCTAAGAAGGTAACGTCATTCGGTGACTCGAGCTTTTCATGTATCATTCTCGAGAAGAGTTTCAATGCCTCTTGGGCATGACCATGCATCGCCAGCCCTAATAGCATCGTATTCCATGTTACGACACTCCCAACCCGTGTCTTACTGAATGTCACATATGCTTCTTCAACTGCTCCACACTTGGCATACATATCAATCAGTGAATTGGAGACTGAAACTATGTCGACAAAACTAGTATTATCAACGCAAGAATGAATCCACCTCCCAAAATCTAGTGCACCCAATGCAGAACATGCCGAGAGGGTCACAACCAATGTGGCCTCATCAGGTTCTATGCCTGTTTGCCGCATTTGTAAGAACAAATCAAGTGCTTCTTTGTACTTCCCACAATAAACATGGCAATCAATGATGGTATTCCAAGATACCAAGTCTGATTTGGGTATTTCTTCGAACAACTGGTTTGCAGTCCCAATGTCATTCAACATACCATACATGTGAATGAGAGTGTTTCGCACAAACACATGGTTATCCAACCCATGCTTCAGGGTACTACAATGAATCTGCTTTCCCATCATACTTAACCCCAATTTCCCACTAACTTTGAGCAAAAAAGAGAAGGTGAAGTTATCTGATACCTCCCCTTTCTCTTGCATTTTCTTATAGTAATCAAAAACTTTTCCTACTTGACCTGTGCTCCCAAACCCTCTGATCATTGTGTTCCAAAGAAACTCATCCGGGTTTTCAATCTTTTCAAAAACCGAAATGGCATAATCCATTGATCCATACTCTGAAACAGCGCAAAACACAATGATCTTGCCAACAACATAAAGATTCTGACCAAAGCCAGCCTTGACAATATGGGTATGGATTTGCTTTATATGTCTCATGGTGGAACATTTCTTGAAAAGGAAGAGCAGAGTTTGCTCCTTGGAGCTGTTAGTGTCATTTGGGTTTGAAATTTTAGTGGATAGGAGTGAAGAAGAGTAAGGAGAAAGATTGAGCTTTGAGAAAGGCAATGAAAGTAGGACTGAAAGTTTTCTTTTGGTTTGGAAACAAAATGGAATGTATGGTTTTAGACCGTTGAGGTAGTTACTGGTCATACTAACTAATTGATGGCTTACACAACTTCATATAATGGTCTGGTCTCGTGAGAGTGAGAGTCACAACTCACAGCACAACCGCCCCCAATTGGCTAATTAGCTGCAACTTGGTATGTTTTCACCTGATGGGCTACAAGTAGGGCATCAACAGAATAGATTTCAATTGACCCGAATTCAATCCGATAATCTGAATTTTTTCTAGTCATATCCGTATATATTAAAACAAACCCGAATATGATATAATAGGATGAGAATTGGATTTGGATAGACAGTCTAAAATAACAACTATATCGGAGTAACGGTTCAAATTCAAATCGAATTAAAATTAAAATCATATCCGTTCACCAACTTACTCAAGAGAGACACACGAAAGCCCAGCCCAATCTTGAGTTTTAAGCCCCACATTTTTAGAAAATTTCATAATTTTAGGTATTAAGTTAGCTCACATTAAAATTTTAAATCCATAAAAATCCATAATTTTAGGTATTACGTTAGCCCACAAAAAGGCCCCAAAAATTTTAATTTCAATAATTTTTGCCCATGATCCAACATAACATTAGAAACTCAAAAATTTTTAAAACGAAAAACTAAAAGTACACAAAAAAAAAAAAAATCTACCCAAAATTAACTCATATTTAATTTACGAGCAATGCTATTGGGACATAATTTAAGAATTTAATTATTATGGTCATTAGATTGTTAGTGGGTCCCAATATTAAATTATCACTGGGTCTCAATACTATTAATTTAATGATCATAATACATTAAGTCTTCAAATTATGTCCAAATAATATTAGTGTTAATTTATCCCACCCATTCTCAACCATATGTGAAAAGACTCTTGATTTTCTCGAAGATTAAAATTCTCCCTCTCTCTAGTACTAAATAACATAAACAAAAGTTGAAATTAAATCCTCTTATTCTCTTACTTTTTGATAAAAGACAAAAACAAAAACAGAAAATTCTCTCCCTCACGACAACACTAGCAAGAATCCTCTATCTCTTTCCCTCTCTATTGGAACACAACCTCCCTCTCTCTCTCACACACACACATAAAAAATAAAAAAAATTAATACAATAATTAAAAAAAACTTCATTTAAAATTACCATTTTAAGTCTCAAGCTACTTGAGCCGTCTCTGGACACGATGCTTACTGCAGCCACCAATTTGTCGTATGAGCAAATTGGAATGCAGCTTTTAAAACTGTTACATCCTTGAATAGGAGTTGTCCACTTATGAAACAGGAAACAGAAGGTGGTGATGGAAACATCATCACCACGATCATGGATTTAGATGTTATTGTCTTATTCATCTTAACCATTTTGTTGGGTGGGCCATCGTCCAATTCGGTGTATTCCCAATATCATCTGAATGTTAGCTCACCAGCCCACTTCAGTATTGTTGACATTGACTTGAGTCTTTCTATTGCAAGAGACAAACTCTCTCTCCAAACATTCTTGCTTTCCAAAAACCAAAATGTCAATTTAATAATTTATACTGATGCATACTCGTAGTATAGTCGGAAATGATATTTCCCCACCCGCCTTGTAAATCTAATCTTTCTCCAACTGTACAATAGCACGAATGTCAAACACGTCCAAACTGCATTTTTTACATTTTTGTATAAGAAGTAGTTGTTCAATCAGGCTAAACAGTTTCCAAAATTCATCCCTCCTCTAAATAGGCTTAAACGCTCAAACTTTCTTAAAGATAGGGCGTACCGAGTACACGAGACTTTTATCATTGTGGAGTCTGTGNATTGGGACATAATTTAAGAATTTAATTATTATGGTCATTAGATTGTTAGTGGGTCCCAATATTAAATTATCACTGGGTCTCAATACTATTAATTTAATGATCATAATACATTAAGTCTTCAAATTATGTCCAAATAATATTAGTGTTAATTTATCCCACCCATTCTCAACCATATGTGAAAAGACTCTTGATTTTCTCGAAGATTAAAATTCTCCCTCTCTCTAGTACTAAATAACATAAACAAAAGTTGAAATTAAATCCTCTTATTCTCTTACTTTTTGATAAAAGACAAAAACAAAAACAGAAAATTCTCTCCCTCACGACAACACTAGCAAGAATCCTCTATCTCTTTCCCTCTCTATTGGAACACAACCTCCCTCTCTCTCTCACACACACACATAAAAAATAAAAAAAATTAATACAATAATTAAAAAAAACTTCATTTAAAATTACCATTTTAAGTCTCAAGCTACTTGAGCCGTCTCTGGACACGATGCTTACTGCAGCCACCAATTTGTCGTATGAGCAAATTGGAATGCAGCTTTTAAAACTGTTACATCCTTGAATAGGAGTTGTCCACTTATGAAACAGGAAACAGAAGGTGGTGATGGAAACATCATCACCACGATCATGGATTTAGATGTTATTGTCTTATTCATCTTAACCATTTTGTTGGGTGGGCCATCGTCCAATTCGGTGTATTCCCAATATCATCTGAATGTTAGCTCACCAGCCCACTTCAGTATTGTTGACATTGACTTGAGTCTTTCTATTGCAAGAGACAAACTCTCTCTCCAAACATTCTTGCTTTCCAAAAACCAAAATGTCAATTTAATAATTTATACTGATGCATACTCGTAGTATAGTCGGAAATGATATTTCCCCACCCGCCTTGTAAATCTAATCTTTCTCCAACTGTACAATAGCACGAATGTCAAACACGTCCAAACTGCATTTTTTACATTTTTGTATAAGAAGTAGTTGTTCAATCAGGCTAAACAGTTTCCAAAATTCATCCCTCCTCTAAATAGGCTTAAACGCTCAAACTTTCTTAAAGATAGGGCGTACCGAGTACACGAGACTTTTATCATTGTGGAGTCTGTGGATGATTAAATATATACAACCTTATTTTTGCAAGTAAAGAGAGGTTGTGTTCACAATTTAAACTCATGATTTCTAGATTACAATAGAACAACTTTACCGTTGTGTCAAAGTCCACCCTCTTAAACTTTCTAACACTTTCTGACAGGTAAAACATCGAGAATATGAGATCAGTGAAGAGGGCGTTTCGTGTCACCCTACTTAATTTTGAACCGAAGTAATTTAAAAGCTTAAGCTCTCAAGCTTAATCAGGCAGCAACTCGTTGCCTACAAACGCTGATCAGTTCAAAGTAGGCCTACTGCTCAACAAGACCAGATTTCTGGCTAAAAGGAACGAATTGTGTGTGCCACATCTATCCAGTATCTTAATGAGCTTTGGATTAGGGCTGTTACTGGGTCCTATCATATCTAAATTATATTGTATTAAAATTTGTTCAATTCATATCGACCCATGTGTATAATTGTGCATAGTTTAGTTTGTATGGTGTCAGTTTCATGCAATGTATAAGTTGTGTTTAATGGACGAGACTAATGAGTCTATGAATTTACTTCCCAGACTTGTTAAGATTAAACTCAAACAAACCAAGTTTATATACTTCTATGTCGAGTTCATATGTGGTATGTTAATACCAAGTCTACTATGGATAAGAGTGCAATATACATGGGAATTGACAAGGCTTCTCCCTCCCCTCAAAAAAACCAGGAAAGAAAAAGAAAAATCGTTTCTCCATTGATTTGAAGCTCTGCAGCTGCCTATAGCTGTAGAAGGGTGGTGCTCACCAGCTTCCTATGTACAAAAGTGATAAGTATATTGAAAATACTTGTCAATTAAAATTTTCATCGTAAATTTCTTTTTAAGATAAGGCATTCGTAACTAAAGTTATTTTATTGTGATTTAGGCATTGTAGGTTCGATTCATGAAAATGGCTTGTTTGCATGTGAAGGTATGGTTGCGAATGTTTGACTCTTCCTCATGGATCAATATTTTATTTCGAAATAGTCGAAACGTATGAAATATTTCCATTTTCAAGCAGAACGAAACGAATCAGTGATGAAATCAAAATTTTAATACTTCGAAGTATTTCATAATGTTTCGATGTGTTTTATAATTTTTCAATGCATTTACACAATTATTTTAGAATATTTTGAGATATTTTAGTATATTTCGATTAATACTTTGGAAAATAATTCTTAAACTCTTTATTTTTTTTTCTGAAATGGGCCAAAAACGTTTTCGTTTCATAAGTGACCGAAATAATGCATGGAAATAAAATTTTGATCTTTGTTCTTCCTATACCTGAGAAGAGGGGAGTCTTATGCATTGTTTATGTTGCATTTCTTTAGTTTTTCTTCCAAAAATCATATCTTTGGAATTGAGATGTCATTACATCAGCTTGTAGTGATGGACCATCGTTGAAATTTTAAAATGTTAAAAGATAAATGTGAGCTAAACCATTGGTGATGTGGGTGTGGCATTTTCTGGAAGCTCCATAATCACCAATTCAATTCCAAAGGGATATAAAATGCCATTATTGTTATTGGCAGCGGCCGCATCACGTTGAGGTCGGGAGGCATGGCCCCCCAGCTTTTTAAAATTGTATTTTCATCCCTTGATAATAAGAAGTTATTAAACTAAAGTTGTGTTTGCGATGACTTATAAAATTTTAAAAATATTTTTTAAATAAATATTTTTCAAAAGTACTTTATAATCTGGGTGTTGGCGATGGACGGCAGTGGGGTGATGGTGGTGGTGTTGGGATGATGGTGGTAGTAGTAACAAAATATAAGAATGTCAAATATTTTGTGGAGAAGTTATTTTAAGGAAGTAAAAGTTATTTATTATTTTTTTTACTTACATATTTAAGTGTTAAAAATTATTTTTGACTTATTAGGAAGTAATTAAAATAAGTTATTCTAAAAATTACTTTTTTTGAAGTATTTATGAGAAATCGTTAAGTTTTAAAAGTGTTTTTTAAAAGTCCTATCAAGCGTTTTATTCCCTTAGAATATTGATATATATAATTAAACCTGGGAGACGAGTGTATACTATATTGTATTATTCTTCTCTCACTTGCCTCCCTGTCCCTTCCATTTATTTTGTGGCACATTTACATTTTTTTAGGGATATACACAGCCTCTGGAATGATAGCAGCAACATTGATTCAAACAATGGCGTTGTTTCTGTATAAAACCACAACTAATCATTCAAAAGCAAACCAATGCACAAGTGTTAGTCTAACGAATTTTGAAAAGATGCGCGGATTCATGTCAAGTTTGTATCATAAAAAAGTTATGTTTATCAAATTCATGTTATGCTTTTGTAAGAGTAAAATAACATATTTGTGAATTTCTTATACGTTTTTATATTAGATACCAAAATTGATTGAATATATTTTCGCATTGAAGAAATAAAGAACTTGATTAATTATATATTTTAAAAAACAGTTGTGCAGAATAAAAAACAGAAAAATTGTTTGGACATACATATGTTAAGAGATGCAAACTGAGGCCCTGCAATATTTTAATTTAATAAATTTAATAAAATACAAAAAAAAATAAAAAAATCTAGCTATTGATTGAACTGCATTACTGGAGCTTCATCAAAGTAGCAATCGATTGAGAAGACAAAAGGAGTAGCCATCGACTAAGAAGACCCAGATCTAAACCTAGTTGCTGGGAAAAAAACTCTTTCGTCGGAGAAGACTTAGATCTTAAAAAAATAAAACTCAAATTTGAAAAAATACCCAACTCTAAAAAAAAACCCTAGATTTGAAACTCTCAGTCGTTGGAGAGCCCTCAGTCGACAGACAAGACAATGAACCCAATTGTCGAAGAAGAACCCTTTTACCAGAGAAGACCCAAATTTGAAAACTCAGATCTGAACCCTGCTAGAGAGCTCTTAATCGTTGGAGAAAATGAAGAAGACGATCTCGTCTGAGCTCTCTAGTCGCCAGAGAGACGAAGAAAACATTGGTCTCACCGAGTGGAGAGAGAGAAAGAGAAAGTCGGGGAAGAAGAGACAGGCAACAAAAGAAACATTTTAACTATGACATGTTTTGCTCCTAAGGAGGTTTGAAGGAGAGACTTCATTAAAGAGTTTAGGGTTGTCTCCCTTGTTTTCTATTTTGGCTTGAAAACTCAAAAAATATTTAAATGATGTTATCTATTTCTTGTTCTCATTTCCTACTTTTTTTGAAATTTGTTTTTAGAAAATGCTAACCAAACATCATCTCACAAGATTTTGTGTTTTAAAAATAAAAACTAATTTTGAGACACAAATCAAACACCACCAAACATTGGCATGTCTGCTAAATCTGTTCATTCATATAATCTGCCATTCTTTTTACTCAAAAAATGTCCAGAATGGTAAGGCCAAAAATGTTATGTCAAATGGCAACATCACAAAGAAATGCAAAAGCATAGAAAGCAGAAAGGTCTCAATTTTGGCATTGGGAAATCCTTTGATGCCTTTTTTTTTTTACTTATTGGCTTAATTATTTGTTATCCAAACATGACTAAGGGAGTGTTTGAATAACACTCTGGCTAACTCTAAGGTAGCTCAAATGGTAATAGAGACGAACTGTAAATTTAGACGTCCTGAGTTTGAATCATGATAATTCCTTGGAATTAAGTCATGAGAGATTTATCCGTCATAAATACACTAGTCTCGACGTGAATGACTTTCCTTTGACAGGACCGAAGAGTATGTGTAAGCTGGCCCAACCCTTGATCGTTGAATCCAAAAAAAAATTAATAATAATAATAATAACACTCTAGATGGGTGTGATACACCCATGCACTGTTTCAAAGACTAAGCCCATTAGAAATAGTATGTGGATTTGAGTATGTTGGCGTTCTGGACTTTCCTATGCGATGAATTTGTGTTTGTTAATCAAAAAATAAAAAAACATGACTAATGGGTATAGGCTGGCAACGGGTGTACCAGAGAAAACAACTTTTTTAAAAAAAAAAAAAAATTTGAGTGGTTAAGTAAGAGGGGGTGCAGGTGATGGGGAAACAATAATATTGGACAAATGGCTGCTTAAGCTAAGAAGTCGGGGGCCAAAATTTTAAATTTTTAAAGTTGTGAACAACAAGAAAACTAATCAACTGAAGGTTTGAATTCTCTTTCTCTATGGTCACTATCACTTTCATCTCATCTCATCTTCTAACCACCATATCCTCTCCTGCCTTTCTAGCTATTTTGTTATGTCATTCCATTGAAATCATGTAAGAGGGATAATAATTTAGAATGGGATGTCAAAATCTAGGGCCAGTGGTTGATAGGTCAATTTGAAGCTTGAGTTCAATTCACGTTTGCAATTTATTTTTTGGATTACAAATTTCTAGTTCGATTTGAACCCAACACGAATTCACTAATTGAAGTTGGAACCCGAAAACTGAGATTCCTAACAGCACTGGAGATTTCATTTCTCTTTTTGTTGAACAATCTAAAGAAATATAAGAGATAAAAAAATAGGAGGCTAGAGTTTTATTGATATTGCATAATTCGATTGAATACATGGAAGTAAATTAACTTAAATACAAAGAGACTATATATAAGATAAACAAGGCAGGGAAAGTAAATGACTATTTTACCCTTAATAAACAAAATAATCCTATATTTCTTAACATCTCCCATCAAACTCACGATCCAGCAGCGACAAGCATCGATAGTTTGCCAACTAGAAAACGAAAACGGGAAATAGAATGCGACTTGGTAAAGAATTCTGCAATCTGCAAAGAAGAAGAAATAAAGGGCAAAGTAATGGTGTCATGCTTGAGATGATGACAAGTAAGGTGACAATTGATCTCAATGTGCTTAGTTTATTCATGACAAATCGAGTTGTGAGCAATCTGAATAGAACTCCGGTTGTCGCAATACATAGGAGTGGGATGAGAAAGAGAAATTCTCATATATGCAAGTAACCAACGTAACCAAACAATCTATTTGGTAGTAGATGTCATAGCACGATATTCTGCTTCGATTAAAGATTGAGAAACAATAGATTGTTTATTGCTCTTCCAAGAAATAAGAGAATCACCCAAAAAGATACAGAAATCAGTAACGGATTTGCGATCTATGGAATCACTGTCATGATCAACATCAGAGTATGCACACAGCTCCAAGGAAAAGGTGGATGGAAGTAAAAGACTATACCCCGAAAATATCTCAAAATACGAAGAACCGCTGCCCAATGAACTGTAGTAGGAGAAGCAACAAACTGACTAACAACATGAACAGCATATGCAATATCTGGACGAGTAATAGTGATATATACCAAGCTCCCAACAATAGTACAGTATAAAGTAGGATCTGACAAAGGTAAACTATCAGAAGAAGAATACTTTGCATTAACCTCAATGGGAGTATCTACAGTCTTATTATCAGTAAGTCTAGCTCGCTCAAGAATATCTGTAACATATTTCGACTGAAAAAGAAGATAACCTCTGGGTGAGCAGGCTACCTCAATATCCAAGAAATATCGTAGAGAACCCAAATCCTTCGTTTCAAACTGTCTAGCTAACTCTGTCTTCAAAACTGAAATACCATTAATATCATCACCAATAATAATTATGTCATCAACATATAAAAACAGAATGATACGACCTGCATCAGTGCACTTAACAAAAAGAGCAGAATCATGACTACTAAAAGTAAACCCAAGGGAAGATATCAAACAAAAAATTTCTCAAACCAAGCACGAGGTGCTTATTTGAGACCATATAACGCTTTCTTGAGCTTGCAAACATACCCAGAATCATGTGAAACACCAGGAGGGGAGCCATATAAACTTCTTCTTGAAAATCCCCATTCAAGAAGACATTTTTAACATCCAGTTGAGAGATATGCCACTGAAGAACCGAAGCAACTGCAATAAGAGTACGAATAGTAGTCATTTTTGCAACAGGAGCAAATGTCTCCTCATAATCCATACCATACTATTGAGAGTACCCTTTTGCAAACAACCTAGCTTTGTATCGCTCAACTGATCCATCAGAATTGGTCTTAATCTTATACACCCAACGACAACCAACAACACTCTTACCCCAAGTACCTGTCTTATGCAAAGCAGAAAGTTCCTCACCCATAGCTTGTTGTCAAAGAGGGTCAATAATTGCCTCTTTATAGTAAGAGGGTTCAGAGAGACAATGAATAAAAGCTAAAAAATAAGTAAAAGATGAAGAATAACAAGAATAAGTAAAATCTGGTAACTTTGTGGACTTACGAATGCGTGTGGATTAACGTAGAGGTGGATCCACAATCTCAGATGGAGCTTAAGGGACCATAGGAGAGGAGGTAGCTTCAGGTGTGCTAGAGAGTAAAGTGTCAATACCTGTAGAATGATCAGTGCTGATATTTGAAGTACTAGAAACTTGAGATGACAAACTATCAGAATCCTCAGAAAAAGGTTCTATACGAATAAGATCAGATCTAGTCAAGCTATAAGTAGTGGATGGAATAGAAAAGAAAGGAATATGCTCAAGAAAAATAACATGACGAAACATATAAATTTTTTGAGTTACTGGATCAAAATAACGATACCCCTTTTTACCTTCCCCATAACCAAGAAAGACACAAATAACAGATCGAGAGGATAGTTTGTTGCGTTCAACATGAGGACGAAGAACGAAACAAGTACAACCAAAAACTCTAAATGAAGAATAATTAGGGGTATATCCATACAACTTTTCAAAAGGAGAAACACCTGAAATATGAGAAGATGGAATTGTATTAATCAAACCTACAGCAGTAAGAACAACTTTACCCCAAAACTCACTAGGAACAGAAGAAGACAACAAAGAGAGAACGAGCAGTTTCAATAATGTGCCTATGTTTTCTTTCAGCAACACCATTTTGCTCAGGAGTATCTGTACATGAAGTTTGGTGAATAGTTTCATCCAAGGCAAGCAACTCATCAAATTTATTAGAAGTGTATTCCCCACCCAAATCACACCTAAAACATTTGATAACAGCAGAATGTTGAGTTTTGATAAGAGCTCGAAAGGTTGTATATATCCCAAAGAATTCAGAACGATGTTTCATTAAATAAATCCAACAATAACGAGTATGATCATCAATAAAAGAAATATAATATCGAGACCCTCCTTTTGTGGCAATAGGAGAAGGTCCCCATACATCAGAATGAATCAAATCAAATGGAGAAGAAGAAACATAAATACTTCGATTAAAAGGTAAAGCTGAAAATTTTGCCAGTTTACATCCACTACAATTAGAAATATCACAAGTTTGCAAATTTCCTAAAGCCCCTGTGGATGCCAAAAATCTCAAACGAGAAGACGAAACATGACCTAAACGAGAATGTCATAAATAAAAATTAGAAGAAAAAGGACTTAAACGAAAAGAAGATAAATCAACACTAGTAGCAGCAGCAACAACTGACACTTTTAACTCATCCAAAATATATAGTCCCCCCTTCCTACAACCTGTCCCAATCAGCTTCTGAGATTACAGATCCTGCACATAACAAGAAGAAAAGGAAAATGTGACTAAATTTTCAGAATCACATAACTGACCAACAGAAACAAGATTTAATGTGAGTTTTGGAATATGATAAACATTAGGGAGAGACAAGTGAGATGTGACAATAGAACCAACACCTATTAAAGGCATAGGAGTGCCATCAACAGTCATAACAGGAATAGAAGATGAAGGAGATACAGAAACAAAAGATGAAGAATCTGGAGACATATGATGCAAAGCACCAGAATCAAAGACTCATACAGAATGTGACATACTTGGAGAACTATGAGGCAATTGACCTCCTGAAGAAGAAGCAGACATAGCTTGTGGCTGTAAGGAGAGAAACTTCTGAAATTGCTCAGCCAAGGTACTAGAATCGGTGAAAGAACCTGATGAAACTACTACTGCAGTATTAGATTGTGGTGGTTTGTAACCTTGAGATGGTCTAGGAGCATTAGATTGTGACTGGTTGCCAGACTTCCAAGCTTGAGATTGCTGCTGCGATTGATTCTATTGTCTTAACTTAGGACATTGAGCCTTCCAATGACCTTTCTGTTTACAGAAACTGCACTCATCGAAGGCAGGCCTTGTGTAAGGCTTATTCTGATTATGAGAGAATGGTTTAGAAGGTACTGTAAGTAGAAATAAGTCCCTTGTCAGAATAAGACTTAAGACGTATCTATTCAGCCAATAACTCACTGACAACTGAGTCAACAGAAGGAAGTGGAGAACGATGCAAAATTGAACCTCTAAGTCCTTCAAAATCACTATGAAGTGCCATTAAAAATTGTACCAACTGTTGCTGCTCTCTACGAGCAATATAGGCACCACATGCCTTTAATTCAGTCGATTTTGTAAGAGCCAATTGATCTCAAAGATCTGTCATAGCAGAATAAAACTCTTGAATACTCATATTCTTCTGCTGAAGAGCTCATATGTCATGCTCCAATTGATACTGCTTTGCAAAATTTGATTGAGTGAATAACCTTTATAGATGATCTCAAACCTCTTTTGCTGTCTCATACTTTGCCAACTGCGTACCTATAGAATGTTCAACAGAATTGTTGATCCAAGTAATAATTTTTGCATAGTCTGCTTCCCAGACATCTATCAAATCAACATAACCCGCATCAGTATTCTTAGGTTTCATAGAAGTTCCACTAACATATCTCCATAGCTTTTTACCCTTAAGAAAATTTCTCATCACATAACTCCAATACGAATAATTCTTTCCATCCAACCTCACACTCACAGACTGAAGCAAATCGTCTCTTGCAGTAGCCATAATCAACAAACAAAGAAAACCAGATTACAAAAACGGAACAAATACCATATTACAAAAACGAAATAAATACCAGATTGTAAAAAACGGAATAAATACCAGATTGCTTAAACGAAACAAATACATTCTCAAAAAGTTGGATCCGCGTAAACTGTGTTTAAGATTAAGTCTTGTCCCATGAAACTTTACTCTGATACTAAGTTGAACAATCTAAAGAAATACAAGAGATAAGAAAAGAGGAAGTTAGGATTTTATTGATACTGCATAATTCGATTGAATACAAGAAAATAAATTAACCTAAATATAAAGAGACTATATATAAGCTAAACAAGGTAAGGAAAGTAAATGACTATTTTACCCTTAATAAACAAAATAATCATATATTTCTTAACAATCCTAACGACACTAAAAATCTTTGTTCAACTATTAAATATTTTGGTTTATAATTGAATTAATCCATCTAATGACACGTGTCAAAAAAAAACTTGTCTCAATCTAGTAATAAAAGTAGAGCTACTAAGGAGTAAACATTTTTCAACCACAGCCGGTCAACATTAAAAAAAAAAAAAAATTATTCTTAAGCACTGAATTATTTATTTGATCACTAATCAAACTCTGAAAAACATAATTAAAATACAACAGTATACCTATGTTAAATATTGTATACACCCCACTACTTTGAATCAAAGTGAGAGTTAGGCAATCCCATGAAGTGATCAATCATTGAATTGAATATTATTATGGAACAGTGGCATAGAAGGTTTGAAAGACCAAAAGCATATCCACAAAGAATTTTTACCAGCTGACTGCTGCCTAATTCTAATCCTAATCCCAATCTTAATCTTAATAATATTTTCCTAAGTTTTAGGGCTTTTTGACAAATCGTGGTTTGCCACGTGTACATGCTGCTTTTCATGCCACATGTTGGGACAAAAGGAACAAAACTCACTTGCTAACTAAGCTTAACCAGGGGTGAACAGTCAATCCTCGAGTTAGTTTAGCTTGACCAAAGGTACATTTTTTTTATTCTAAATAAAATGTTTCTTCTTACCAACAAACCTCTGATTAGGCATCTGCTCATTGGCTTCTTAGATGACAAATATTAATCCGGGAAATTTTGAATTAATAAAAGATGAGAGCAATCCAGAAACACTTCATATTAAATATTTTACAGTAAATCTATATATTTTTTTCAGTTCAACGGTTAGAGGTGTTCAACTCAATTTGATAAACTATTAACTTTATAAACTTTATATATATATATATATATATATATATATATGTAAAAGTCTATTTATTAATAGTAGATCTCTTCTAAAGCTATGATAGACGATCTGTCATTGGGGTAAAATGTATTTAAGGAGTTTTGAATTTGCCGCCGTCCTTTAAGTTGATTTAAATATATTTTTTCTTAATTTCGTAGTTCGTTGACATAATGTATATATGTTGGGTCATCCACAAGTGAGTATTATGAAAAAAATATATATATTAGAAGAAAGTTAAATTCATATTTATATATTTATTTATCCATTCCGATAAAATAAGAAATAATACCGTAAAATATGAAAAAACCTATTATTTATCAAGTAATGAAATAATCAACCGGGTCGACTAAATATATATATTCAGGTAAATAATTATATTTTATCTTAAGCCTAAATATTATATTTTCAGAGACTTGGACTTTTATAGGGGTGGCATTTTGGGGGTTAGACTATTAGTAGAGCATAAAGCTTTGATCTAAATTATACTATTGACATGCATAGAATATGGGGGCCTTAATCGTGGGTGGGGTCTAAAGCGACAACTTCGATGACTTTCTGTTGGAGCTGGCTCTGGAATCTTCTAACCAACAAATATTTTCATGCTCATTTGCTATGTTTTCTAAATGTATAAGACTTTAGTAGGGAAAGAAGAATATATGGTAGTAACACTAAACATGCAAAATACCAAAAATTAAAAATAATAATAAATAAAGATAAAATAAAACAAGCAACAAACTCATCTAGCAAAATTCCAAAAATCACAATAAAAGTTACATAAACAAGCAACACTATGATCTATGGATCATTACATGTAAGATTTTAAAAAACATCACTATATACCCACGTGCACGTATGTGTGTGTATATGTGTAGAGAGAGAGAGAGAAATACCCACATAATATATTACTGAATTCATATTCTCATCTTTTACGGTGAATTGATATATAAATAACATGTCCGACTACTATGAATAAGACATTTTTTGTGCTCTGGATTCAAATTTAGTGATGAGCATAAAAATGGAACAAGCAGAGGTATCCCAAAGAAAAATGCAAGGGCAATTTGGTAATTTTGTATGAAAAAATAATTTGCTATGTGTATTTGTCCATTTACACCACAGTAAAGAAGAACCAGTTTCTCGGATGACACAAACACACTCAAGCAGAACAAGAAAAAGAAGGCAAAGGATTTGACAACTTTTTTTTTTTTTTTTAAATTGAATACTTGTGCATTATTTGGTAACTTTTTTTTGAAGCACTTTTATTAAAACAAAAATCTAATTTTGCTAGAAAAAAAATACTTTACAAATTAAAGTGACTATATACCTATCAACATGGGGAAAAATTACAATCTAATAAAGCCTCGATTTATTACTAAAAATCGATTACAATATAGCAGACGCTCAATTTTTAATCTCATCACCAGTGAAACTGGATAAGGTTAAAATCCTTTATCTTGAATAAAACACCTCTTTTCTTTGACATGCTCCATGCATGAAGATTAAATCAAATCAATCACCAACCAAACCCCAAACAACCCCCCTCCCCCCCAAAAAATAATAATAATAATAATAATAAACAAAATAAAAACCCAGAAAACATTCATTGTGTTATGGGTAGTAATACAATTAAGAAAGACTTGGAAGACCAATTGATTTGGTTGAACCCACCGGATAAACTTGCTTTAAATAATTGAAATGCTTTTTGAATAGAGTGTCTTCTTTTTAGCCATCCATTTTCCCATTTCCAAGATTCTCAAAAACATTATCCTGATCAAGTAGTGATCTACCTTCACACATAGTCTTCATTTATGCATATTTTTCAGTGTTCACATCTCTTTTATCATAGATTTAAGAGTTAATTATTTATTTAATCCTTAAATTATATTATTATTTATATCAATTAAGTCCTTAAATTTTATTTTATTTCAATTTAACTCTTAAATTATACTCTCACGTTCACGGCATATGACGCCCGTAAACTGTTATCTAATCTCTAACTCACGTGACATGCACCACGTGAGACTTTTCGTCAAAGTTAACGGTTAATTTTTACAGAAGGGTTATATTAAATTAAATTACATAGTTTAGAGAGTAAATTGACACAAAATATAGTTTAGAGGCTTGATTGACACAAAAGATATAGGTCAAAGATCAAATGACTAGTTAACTCTAGATTTTATCACTATTTGAGGTTGTTTTACTTGATGCAATCCATATTTCTTGCAGTCTTTTCTTAGTCGTGTATATTAAAGAGTTTGGGACCTATTTTCCTTCATCTAGGGCGTAGGAAGAGTACTGTAGGTAGCAAGAAATTACTCTATGTATATTGCATCCTCAATGGTCCTCTTTTCATTAAGGAAAGGAAAGAAAATTGTGTATTTGGGTATACGTGTAATTGACTTTTCATAAGTTATTAATTCCATAGTAATTAATGATAACTCTACCACTAAGTCAAGACAACTACGACTTTAAGACCTAAAATTTATTGAATCTCACGGTGATCGATAAAAGGACTAGAAATAATAACCAGACACTTAAAAAATAACGAAAATTTTAATTTGACGCCAAATTAAGAGTGATCACACGTGTTCATCCCTCCAAGAGACGTTTACTCTACCATCACAACCCCGTGTTGCGTACAGATACTTGTGGCATGGAAGTTCTGTGCAATGACGGTCTCAAAACATCCCATTTTCTCTCTGATAGAAAAGCAAATGAGGTTAAAATGGTAATTAGGAACCAATGGAACTTAAGCTGATTTTCAGGTAGATAATGATGTAAGGCTTCCAAAATACTCAATACATGCAAACAGCTGTTTTCTTTCACTCATTTGTTTCTATACAAGGAAAATGACATTATATTTCCCTAATTCCTTTAAATCTTATAAAATGCATATTGGATTATTCTGGTATATATGCAGCTGAAACAGCTAAGAAAGTTGCATCAAAGTCTCATTTGTCCACACATGTTCATGACATCAAATTTGATAAATTCTAGATGGTATAATAATTTTTTTTTTTAATTTTGAGCTAATAAGAACGTTTTCGAGCTTCTTACAACACCCGGTTAATCCTTCCGCACATATGTGGTCCCCTGTCACATGCATCGGAAGTTACCAAGAAAAGTTCCTAGGCATGGTTCTAAAAGAAAACTTGAACTTAATATTTTCGATTTTATACAGTGAATTCTTAGCCAATTTATCTCCGGTGGGTTTTGTTTGTTATGAAATTCCATGCATCTTATGTTGGCTTTGAAATTCCTTGTATTTGGTCAAATTTAGATGGTTAGATTTATTGCAACAGAGTTAAAAAGAAGGCCAAAACAACCTCCCCAGTTTTCTTAGAAGCCACGTTTCTCTCTCCAAACACCAGCAGTATTTATGGCCTTCTGCTCTTCACACTGCTTTTTTTTCTTAACAGCTCTCTATCTTTCATGGTACAAACTTTCTAGTTCCATGGCTTTTGATTTTCTTTTTCTCTCTCTTTTCCATTTGTTTCCAGCTTTCCCGTAGCTTTCATTCCAATTCTTCAATACCAATTCACTTTGTATTTATTATATCTCACTACCTTAGTTAGATTTGGATATCTCCATAAGGGATATCAAGAATTCTGAAAGTTAAAGAGCTGTTTGGTCAGAACCCATTTGAAGTTTGAGGAATCTAAGGACCTGGATACAATTTTTGAGGCTAAAGATTGAAAGTTTTAGCTTGTTTTGATCAAACCAGTTCCTGAATCAGAGAGGTTTATATAGAAAACAGGGCTTTAAGTGATGGAAAATTATTCTAATCTTGTTGAGGAAGATGATCAAATGGAATTGCCTCCTGGATTTCGATTCCATCCAACCGACGAAGAGCTGATCACTCACTATCTCTCCCAGAAGGCACTTGATGGCGACTTCTCTGCTAGGGCTATTGCAGATGTGGATATGAACAAGGTTGAGCCTTGGGAATTACCATGTAAGGTTTCCAATTAATCCATATTTTCTTTTTCATTTTCTCTCTGAAAGTAGGAAGATTGGTTATTAATTATTGTTCTTTTACTTTGGGTGGAAAATGAAGGGAGAGCGAAAATAGGGGAGAAGGAGTGGTATTTTTTCTGTTTGAGAGACAAGAAGTACCCAACTGGTCTGAGAACAAATAGAGCTACTGCTACTGGCTATTGGAAAGCCACAGGAAAAGATAAGGAAATTTTTCGAGGAAAATCTCTGGTTGGGATGAAGAAAACCCTTGTTTTCTACGAGGGGAGAGCTCCAAAAGGAGAAAAATCCAACTGGGTCAGCCATGAATATAGATTAGAGGGAAAATTCTCTCTCCATAACTTGCCCAACACAGCAAAGGTATTAGTTCTTCCCCTGCTTAATTTAAATCTATTATTTATGTTGTATATCAAACCGTTCCCAGACTCGGAGGTGACTAGAGTCTCGTAAACTGAGCACTTTTTTTTTTCTTTTTTTTTGTTATTGGTGGTGCTAATGAGCCTTTTTATTGCTATGCAGAATGACTGGGTGATTTGCAGGGTCTTCCATAAGAGTTCTGGAGGGAAGAAAGTCCATATTTCAGGGTTAGGGAAATTCAATTCTGTGGAAAATGAAATGATCCCTTCTGTTCTTCCACCATTAACAGACTCTTCACCTTCAGTTCACGTGCACTGCTTCTCCAATCCCATTGATGCTGATCAGAAAAACCAGGAAGAGAAAATCAATTACTTCAGCAATCCTCTTTTCTCTGTCCCTTCAAATCCATCAGAAATTTTCCCAAGAATTTCTGTTTCAGACTCATTTCCTTTGGCTCAATCTGTTCCAGTTCAAGGAAACTGGCAATACCCAGTGGGTTCATTTCCATCCCAAGACCAGGCAATTCTGAGGAACTTGATTCAAAATTATGGTCCAAACATGAGTCAGAGTTTCAAAACAGAGAAGGAAATGATTAGTGTCTCTCAAGAAACAGGTTTAAGCACTGATATGAACACTGAAATCTCTTCTGTTGTGTCAAATCTTGAAATAGGCAGGAACTCATTTGAAGATCAAGGGGCTCCATCAACTTCAGCTGGACCATTAGATCTTGATTGTATTTGGAATTACTGAATTTCCTGTTTCAAAAAAAAAAAAAATTGAAGAAATTTTAATCTGCTTGCAAGGGTTGCGTACATTTGATCATCCCCAGACTCTGCAGCGGCAGTTTCCGTGCACTGGGCCGGCCCAGAGACAGTGCAGGAACACTAGCGTGCGTTACTATTATTATTGTGTCTGTAACTCTATAGATTTCCTCGTGTCAAAAGGAATATTGATGGTGAAAAAATCTATGTATTACTTAAATTTATTCTCTTTTGTTAAAAATTTTCTACCACTTATTTGTCATGGTGCTTGTGGTTTTTCTTGATTTGTCATGTTGCTATTATTCATCATTCATGACATAGGAGATTTAGGTGGTGACTAACTGATCCTTTTTTATATTCTTCTTTGCTGAAAGTATATTCATTGCGATGGATTTTAGTGCTCACACCACTCAAAAACACAAGTTTCATTCTCACATTTTTTTATTCTTTTATTTTGTTTTTACTTCTAAATTTTAATTTTTTATGTGGGGACTCAAATCAATACCCTCTCTCTCTTTGTGTCCATTCTAGAGGTGGAAATTTCTAAGATCTCGATTCATTACTGCCTTGAACCTATCAAGTATGGTGTCTCAAAGCCACCCTACCTCATTCAAATGAAATATGGCATTAGAATAAGACAATGCTACAGTTTTAATATCTGGGTAAATTATTTTTTCACCCCCTAGGATTTGAAGTTGTGACACTTTACACCCCTCACGTCGTAAAAACCTACAATTCGTGCTTTTTGGAACTTACACAAAAATGTTGTCACCAGAATGTTTGTTACAATTGATTGTGAAAGGTTAAAAGTCAAAATTCTTAATAACATCAAATTTTCGAATGTCATTTATACCATTTTCCATGTTTTTCCCCTTAAAAAAACTAATCTCTTTTTTTGTCTATGTACAATATTTACAAATTTGGATAGATAAAAATACAAAGAAATTATAGAGATAAAAGACGTTTGTCATTTCGTGCTAAACCATAAGAAAGACTTCAGCACTAGGAGTTCTATTCATTTATCTCTAGTGATTCTCCGAGATTTTTCTTTTATTTCTCAGCTCTCTCTTACAAAAGTGCTTTTCAACTCATGTTATGATATAGATCCTCAAATATTACTCGACCATTCATTATCGTCTCTCTGGATTTTTTAGAAAGATGCATGTCTTCTATAGAGTTTCACATAGCCTTTGAGAAAAAGTGTAATTTCTTTTAAAATGAAGGAGACAAAATATCGTTAACTTATATTGAATTACAAGTTGGTGAATGTTAAATTAATACCTTCTATGTTGACGAATCAATTAGTTTAGAAACAGTAATTTTTCTATAGCACCAAGATATCATTCGTTTATTCAATAATTTCTGTCAATTTAACCACGTGATATGTTGGGGGATTTTTGTTGGGTACCTCTATATACAATTTGAATAATTTTGTAATCAAATTGAACTTACAATACAAAAATTGACTTACAATAACTGTTGAATAAGAAACGAGTTGGAAGATTAGATTGTATCATCTCGAATCAAGCACATGTTCAAAGAGATTGCAGAGTTTGTAAAAAAAAATTCGATTCAATCTTACACTTCATGTAAATTTGTTCCAATGGCAAAGGATCAAAAGGTTTCATGTTAACCAAGACATAGCTGATCCATTTTTTATATATTATCAATTCTGCACACTGTTCTCATGTGGTATACAACTTTTCACTTCTAACAACAAACAAAACAAAGAATATATTTCAAAACAATTTAAACAATAAAATATTAATATTGAGATGGAAATTGACAAGGTTTGAGGGCAACTCTGTCTTTTCATAGCTAGGCGACTACCTAACGCAAGAGGCTAATTTTAACTTATTTTTGATACGATAGACACGTTATAGTGTTGGATACGATTTACATGAAAAGGATATAGAAATTATAATTTTAGTATGTTTGAATGACAAATTAGTATACCTATTAAATTTATTAAATAATTGAATTGATACCAATACAACTAAATATTATTTAAATCCATTAAACATATTTATACATGATATTATTATTATGGATAAATAATTGAAACCGTTATCCATGTGTTATTATGTCTTTTACATTCAAACTTGTGAAGCAAGAGATTAGGCCCTTCTAACGGTTGACACGCAAGTAGTGGGGGGCCAAAGCCTCGATTTTCGCGCTAATCGGACACGTTGTTCAGGTTGTCTGCTGAAGTCACCGGGCCGAGATTAACGATCCCTGACTTTATTGCCAATCGGTATGTGCCACGTCATCAATTTTTTGCGTGTGGTCGCAATTGAGAATGGAAAAACAACTCCAATAATGCCATACTTATCTAATTTCTTATTATGTTTTTTTATCTCGGGTCAGATGATACAATCTTTATCACGGGGTTCACTTATTTGATGATAAAAATTGTATCTTATTACTTAAAATAAAAATTTTGATAAAAATTTTTAATCAAAATAACATTATTAAAACAAGAAAAATGTCTTCTTTTTTTTAAAATTAATACGACCAACGTAAGAATTTTGCCTGGGTGTAATTATAATAGTCCAAATTCACTAGAGTAATTCTCCAGAAGGGGTCTAGACTATGGGTTTCCCAAGCGTTTTCTACAATGTTNATTTTAGTCAAAATAACATTATTAAAACAAGAAAAATGTCTTCTTTTTTTTTAAATTAATACGACCAACGTAAGAATTTTGTCTGGGTGTAATTATAATAGTCCAAATTCACTAGAGTAATTCTCCAGAAGGGGTCTAGNTTTTTAATCAAAATAACATTATTAAAACAAGAAAAATGTCTTCTTTTTTTTAAAATTAATACGACCAACGTAAGAATTTTGCCTGGGTGTAATTATAATAGTCCAAATTCACTAGAGTAATTCTCCAGAAGGGGTCTAGACTATGGGTTTCCCAAGCGTTTTCTACAATGTTATTAGAATTAGACTAAAAATCAAACTAGCAAAGGAACCGGATCAATGATTCACTGGTTTAATCATTGTATTTTCTGGTCAGATCGGTCGTATAATAAAAAAAATAAAAAAATTATAAAACATAATAATTTAACTAAAAGTCCACAATCNCAAAAATCAAACTAGTAGAAGAACCGGATCAATGATTCACTGGTTTAATCATTGTGTTTACTGGTCAGACCGGTCGTATAATAAAAAAAATAAAAAAATTATAAAACATAATAATTTAACTAAAAGTCCACAATCAAAATAAAAATTACAATGATAATATAAATAAAAATCATATCACATTATTTAAAGCATAATTTACATGCTTGATTTCAATTTGATGTGTGTGCGTGTGTATAATGTATAGGCATCCAGCCAATGACTGTTAGATGAACCCAGCCAAGAGATAGAGAGAGACAAGGAAAAGACAACTTACATAGACAAGGAGAAGACGAGATTTGTGGTGGAGGTGTTCGACTCTTGGAGATCTGTGGTGGCCGTTGCTGTTCGAGTACTGGATATAGAGAATCGGTGCCAAAGAAAACGAAGACGAAGAGGCGGTTGGTATTAAGATGTGAACTGGATGGTTTTAGAAATGTTTTGGTTCACCAGTTTTGGTCAAAATCGGCTGGTTTGACAGTTTTTTAACGGTTCAATCCCTTATGTGATCTAATTAGAGAATCGAACTGCCTAGGCCCAGGGTTACGGTTGAACCGGTCCAATTCGATTTTAATAATATTGATTTTCTACAAACAACTAGAATCTATTCTTGACTTCAAATCGCTAGAAACAAGTCNTCGGTTTGACAGTTTTTTAACGGTTCATTCTCTTATGTGATCTAATTAGAGAATCGAACTGCCTAGGCTCAGGGTCAAGGTTGAACCGGTCCAATTCGATTTTAATAATACTGATTTTCTACAAACAACTAGAATCTATTCTTGACTTCAAATCGCTAGAAACAAGTCAAGAGTCTATTCTTTATAAATCAAATCTATTTTTCACCATTCTATTCTTTATAAATCGAATCTATTTTTCACCATTTTATTTTTGGTTAATCTATTATGGGGAAGGGGTAGTTGAACCTAACACCTTCTAGTGCACAAAAGAAGTAGTGGCGGATCTTCAACGTGGGCAACTGTCTCCACTAGAATTTTAAAAAAGTTTGGGACCTAGATAAAATTTTGAAAATTTTAAAAAAATTTGAATCTTACCTCCATTGAAATTTTCATAAAATATAGGGTTGTAAGTATGATTTTAAAACCATCAAAACATGACTTTAGCAGTCATATTTTCCACGTCATTCGTCTTCTTAGACTCTTTGACTCTTCGTTCGTACTTCGATTCTCGATTTCTATCTACGTCTATTAATCAAACTGATCTACTCGAGCTTGGATCGTTCAAGTTCGATTCATTTTTTAAATAAGCCTAAACTTGAATAAGTTTTTAAACTCGTTTAGAAAACAAGTCTTACAAGTTTTGCTCAAATTTGACAGGCTTGACTCGTTTATGTGTAAATATTCGGGGCTCGACTTGTTTTGAGCTAGTTCAGGCTCAGTTCGTTTGCTAAACGAGCTGAACTTGAATAATTTTTTAGACTCCATTAAAAAACAAACTTTCCAAGTTCGGCTCGAACTCGTTCGACTAACAGCCCTATTTTTATCATTTCGTTCTTTTTTTCACAAAATTCTTTTATTTAGATAATTTTGAGAATCTACTTTTAGTCCTCACAATTCTAAATATGACCAACGAATTCTACGCAGAATTAGTGGACTTTTAGTCTTAGAGAAATTGAGTGATAANTATCAAAATTGATTAATTTATAAATAATTTATTTATTAACGGTGTATAATAAATAAATCGTATCATCATTTGAACCTCTTAATACTAAATTCATAACCTTTAATTTTGTAACAGCTTATATTAAATTGACGAATTTGTCTTAAGAATAATCATTTAATATCTGTAATTCATGACGTACGGATATGTAAGTGGTATCATGTCAAATTTTACTCAATTAACGCTTGAACCATTTATCAAATGAATGAATATAACAAGCTAGTTCGATTAAGGTACAAAATTGTTAAGAGTATAAATCTTGATCAAATGGTTTTATCATAGTTTCGTGTATCGTGCTAAGAATTACTAAAATGTCACTCGTTCTTTTTGTAAAAGCACCGTCATTTCATTGGAGGAATTGCAGGCTTAGTATTGTGCCTGCACATTTCTTTATGTGAATTACATCAATTACTTTTTGAGAGAATTACATTCATATTCTTTGAAATTTGTCACTTAATTACTTAGAACTCTTGACATTTAAAATATTACAAATAGACTTTCTATGGTTTGTACAGGTGTAATACTTAAACCCCTATCGTCATTGTCTGTCAATCAATCTATTAGTAAATTATATTTAGACTCCTAAAATTTTTAGGCATCTAATAATTAGACTCCTCAAGTTTAAAATATTATACTTTGCCAAAAATATTCCAATCAAATATAGAATATCAATTGTTTAAATTTTATAACTAAAATTCATGTTCTATTATGTCATTTATTGAAATAAAATCAAAAATAAAAATTTAATTTTTTATTTAAAAAATCATAATTAATATACAATTATACTATCTATTAGAATAAAATTAAAAAAACCAAACAAGGGGTCAAACTATAATTGATACAATATATTTTATCTTTATTTGAGATAATTTGGTCGTTTAATAGATTTTGTTAGTTTTGTAACTAATAAGTTATTTAAGTGTAATATTTTAAATTTGAGGGGTTTATGTGTTATATACTTACAAATTTCAGGAGGTCTATGTATAATTTACTAACAGATTTACTAATGGACATTGATGGCAGGGGTTTAAGTGTTACGTACGTACAAACTTCAAGGAGTTTATATATAATATTTTAAATGTTTGGAATTCTAAATGATTAAGTAACAAACTTCAGATAGTCTAGATGTAATCCCCCCTTACGTTTTTTGAATGATCTGTTTTTTCTTTTTTAAGATTACTATTTCCCAATTCACATAGAAAAACGGATAATCTATCTAACTAAAACATTTAGCACTTTAAAATTTATTCTTACATATTTTTTTTCGTCAATTTTTATTACAAGTTTTTTTAACAGAATTTCTATCACAAGTTGAATTATTTAATTTTTAATTAATCTGATATTGTTTACATACGATAATATACACATATTAATTTTTTTTTGAGGTCATGTATTTTGAAATAAAAATTATTATTTTTTTAAAAAATAATGGATAAAAATTAATTTTAAATTATATAATTAAAGAAAATAGAAGGAGAGAAATATTGTATACTATATCGTGTCTTCGACTACGATTTATGACTAGTAAATTTATAAAGATTGTGTCTCTCAATTATTGTTAGAAGAAGATTTGCTTGGTTGTCATTTGATTCTTAGCGAACATGTATATTGTTGAATAGTCAAAAGTTTTTTGGAAGATAAGAGAGTATCTGAATGGTGTCGGAAACGTGAAACCATGAGGAATTCCAATGTCACATATCAATAATTTTTTTTTATTAGCAACAAAAGAAATTGCATATGAATCGAAACAATTACCAAGAATAGAATAGTTTACCCACATAGAAGAAATCAAGTTGCTGTGACAATTTCTAAATGACAGAGACAAAAAATGGGAAAATACTAGTTAAAAATCGTATCGAATATCTGTAACGTATGCACGCAATGAGAAAAGATTCCCGTAATTTTTGTCATAGACAAGACTTGATTTCTTATATCCGTTACTTTTGAATTGTTAACCTACCCCTAGGCAAGTGAGATGGTCACCTAGGCCCCCCACTAGCCTAGGATTCCCATTGCGTATATTGCATAAAATTATATTTATAAATTTTAACAAAATAAAAATTTAAGATGTTTAGTAAAAAAAATCAAAAGTATTTTAAAAATATTGTTCTTTAAATTATAAATATTTATCCATTCAAAAAGCAAAAAAAAAAAAAAGATCTTGTACAAAAAATTATAAGAAATGAATTTGTAATAAGTCTTGCCTATTTATTCAGTTTTATTTTCTTGAACTATAATTTTTGAGTTAAGTTGATTTTAATATTATCAGTTACATAATGTGTTTGTTTTGCAAGTTATTTTTCACTTTATATATATATATATACACACACACACACAAAGATATAAAATTAAGTATAAAAATTTTAAAAATAAAAATAAATAAATTATTCATCGAAAAAATTATTTAGGGCTCCATCTAAAATTTTTATCTAGGACCTCAAGTATTCGTGCGCCGCCCTTGGGTGGGTGCTTTTTTTCGTGCTATCCATATATTGTTGAAGTTTATAATAGTTAATTTTTATGGTAAAATGAGTCAAACCTGAAAAAAAATTCTTATAGCTTCAATAACAGAGAGTTTATCTTCATTATAACAAGGAGCATGTATGATGTGAATGCATAGACAAAGTAGCTTGTGAAGGATAAGGTATGGAGAGGAGAAGCTTATCCTCATTGTACTTTCATTTATGAAGTAGTCCTTTGTTTTGGAGTGAAGGTTCCACTAAGAAGTAGAAAGAAATAGGAGACCAGCCTCTTTACGACTCACCTTAACAAGAAAGAATCCAAAGGCTTATCCTTGATAGTTTTGGTATGAAATTTCACTACATTATGTTCTCATCACAGTTCTTGACATTGTTATTACCCCAAGTACCTCAGGACTCAAGTCATGCATATACATACACATTCACATTCACACCTACAAATCCAACGCGACACGAATCTAACACGTAATTAGCGGATTATAATTTATTGTTTTTTGACATGAATCCCAAAAATGACATGTCCTGCTAAAACAAATGGAAAGTTGACTATGATTAGTTTCAAACATGAATAACTGGAGCTTGACAAGATAAAACAATGTAACTAGTATTATAATCTAAGAGTGATCGATGGATTTTATTGAGAAATAAATAGAACTTAATCTCGAGTTTTGTTTTATAGATAACACGACAAGATTAATAAGTAAATAAGGTTGATGTCAGATCATCTGATACGATTAGATTATCTAATATGATCAATAAAAATAGTTGAGTTAAGGTTGATCAGTATTAAATACAAACTTAAATTGATACGACCCAAACACAAGGATATGAGTTGATTGTTATCTTATTATCATTGTACTAGATAGTCAATCCTGAACCAAACTCGTGTCTCACAGAGAGAGAGAGAGAGAGAGAGAGAGTACATCACGCAAGAATTGTACAGCATGAATGCAATTTTGCTTTTTGTAATCTTTAGTGTCGACAGTAGAAGGTTTTCTTCAGTAAAGGTTAAAGCCTTGTTAGCTAAGTTGCCAAAGTCATTTTGGTTTCCTCCGAACAGGTCATGTGCAAATGCACAATGGAGGTCCTTATAGAAGGGATAAAGCAAACTCATTAATATGCATCATTTATCATTTCACTTTTTGTTCTATCGCTTTCATATCATAGATAAATTGGATGCTTATGACTGTTACCTTCTTTTCCAATTCTTTTCTTACTTTTTGGACAATACTAATGGTGTTAATAATACAAAGGGGGGTAGTAATGTAGTGATAAGTGTGTTTTATTGTGATTTAGACGTTACATATTTGAGTCATAAAAAATAATCTCTTTGCATAAAGAAGTAAAACTGTATATATTTGACACTTCCTAATAATCAAGTTTAATTTGAACTTAACTTGAATTACTGCATTCAAATTCAACTCAAATCAAACATAAGTTGTGTGATTCGAAACTCAAACTTGAAATGAATCTAATTTTAACTTGAATTGAATTGAATTGCAGGTTAGGTTGTACAAAACGAAAATCTATCCCGAATGTCAACCTGAATTGTATTACTCGGATTCATAATTTTTCAAGATAAATAAAATTTGACTTGAATGGTTTGGGTTGAATTTAGGTTTAAGTTGAAACATTGGGTCTGGATTAATTTCTCAACCCACCCGAATTACACTCTGGTTGGGATTCTCAATTGGTGCTAGTAATTAGTAGGTCACAACCTTCTTATAATTTTGATAAACATTCGCTCCCCTTTGACACATGAAAAATTTCAGCCAAACAAATAACTCTCTGCAATTCAATAATTGTTATTACTTTTTGTTTTATTATTCATTGCACTACATGTTGATCACATTATTTATTACACGTGCGTGGATTGATAATTGAGCCGAGCTACTCATACGTGGTTCGGATAAGACTCGACTCGAATTTGGCTTGTGTTTTAAATGAGTCTAGGTCGAACAATTTTTCAGATTCGTTTAAAAAACGAGTCTAAAAAAGACACGGCTCGAACTCACATATATCGGTTCGTATATATGTAAAATAGTTGAGTTACTCGGTTTCGACTCGTTTTGGATTTAGTTTATTTTCTAAACGAGCTGATCTTGAATAATTTTTTAAACTCGTTTAAAAAAACGAGCTCGTAAAACTCGACTCGATTATCAACCCCGAATACTAGACAACTTATTAGGGGTAAGATTTTCCCTCCTCAATTTCGTTCAACTTTATAAAAATGAAACTAAGATTACTTGTAGTCTTGCATTGTTCCAAATTATACCACAGCATCCCAAATCACAAATTTTGGAGGCTAATTTTGGGTATATAGCTTTTGATCATAAAATCAGTGTTTATACACTTCAGCCCCCAAGAAATGCACAAAAAACACCGACTGGCTGAGATGCCCACCAAACTTTAAAGAAGCAAAGCAAAGTGAAAAGGGTAAAAGAGTAGAGCGGAGCCAAACCCATCCCATCTTCCAAGGCCCAATCCTCTACTGCACTTGGACTCTGTGCAGGTAAAAAGCCCAAGATCCAAACAAATTATTGAAATATCATTTGTAAATACGCCAATCAATGGATTATTATGAATCGGATTGCCTTTAAGTGTGTGTGTGTGTGAATTATAAGGACCTATAGTAAAAAAAAAAAAAAGGATTATTACGAGGGAAAAACCGATAATCAATTGGATTAATATTTTTTTTATCAATAATTCGAATCCAAATTTGAATCTGACATCTTATATTTCACGGATTTGAATTTGGATATACATATATTTGATTTGATTATGATCTAATTCAAATTATTTTTATATAAATATTACAGAAACTTAGTTAATTACGTTATTCAAATCGAATCAAATTTCACATTGTTAATGAATTCGAATATAAATTATAAAAATAAAATCCGTCAGATTATCAAATTAAATTTGGATTGAACTTTTAAAATCGAATTCATATCAGACAAGATTCAATTCGTTGACAGACTTAATTGTAAAGTACATATAAGTAATTTAGTTAGTTTTGGGTATGAAATGACTCTATTCCACAAAATATTTGTTTGAAGTCTAATGATATAATAAATCTACTAAATAATCGTCAGAATTATATTCAAAAAGTAGAATTGTAAATTTAAACTTTAAGGGTAGTTCAAGTGGTAATAACAATAAGTTGTAAACTCAGACATCTTAATTTTAAATCTTGATAATTTTTTGGGGTCAGACCATGAGAGAATTATCTCTTATGAATATCATAGTCCCCGTGTGGATGACTTGTATTTGATTGAATAGAGAACAAAATAAGTCAATGTGTATATAAACTAATCTGAATAATTGAATAAAATTTTTTTTATAAATTTAAGTATTCTGAATTCGATTCTTATCGGTGTCTCCAAGCTTCATAGCTGAGTGGATAAATGAAATATCAGGCTTTTACCTACAAGGATGAGTCTGATGTGACTCTGCTTTCAATTGCATCATTGTAATTATTAAATTAAAAAAAAAAATTCTAGTTCCCATTAAAAGAAACAACCGACTACACGAGATTTTCATCAATATTAGGTCTTCAAATGCACCATAATCCGAAGAGATAATTAAAGTCTGTTTTTGAATTAAAGTCTGATGTGCATCCCTAAACGAATGTATTAAATGCCCGATTAAAACACTTCAAGATTATTGCCGTTGGATTCAAGCAATGAAAAAATTGGGCTAATTACACTTTAAACCCTAAATTATGATGTGTGTCATATTAACACCGCAACTAACATGTTTAGCACATTGCATCTTTAACCATTGTTATTACTTTCACTTTGCCCAAACGGTGAACGTTCGTTGTAATTTTGACTGAATTTTGTTTTATTTTGCCTTTTAAACTATGTTATTTTATATTCACTTTGCTCCGACACGTTCATTTGTTTCGTCAAAAAGATGGCAAATGTTAGTGTTTTGGGCAAAGTTAAATTAGTCAAGTAGTTGAAGGGAGAATATAAATAAAATAATAATTGAGGGCGTTAAAATGACATATAAATGTCATAATTTGATGGTGGACCTTGTAATTAACCCTAAAGAATTCCGGTCGCGATCCAGTCGTGCAGGACAAGAAGAAACGGTATATAAGAAGATTTAACAACGGCGAATAAGTTCTTCATTCTCTCTCTCTCTCTCTCTCTCTCTCTGTGCTATATCAGAGGCAGGGCTGGGGTTCCTCCGGAGAATACGATGACGATCTCTTCAATGGCGTCGACGCTCAAAGCCTACTCAATCCCTCTCATTCTTTTCACTGCTGCCATCGTCTTTCAACTCTGTGTCATTCCACGCTCGTTCCCTCCTTCCCACTACGATGGTCCGTCGCAACGCCAAATTTTGTCTTCGATTATGTTTTCTTTTGGTAGTCGGATTACTTTATTATGATCTTTTATTATTATTGTGATCACAGTTTTGGGGATCAAGAGGTATAGCTCCATTGAAGAAGTCACTCTGGCTTACGAGAAGCTCTCATCCAAGTGGTAATATTTTTTTTTTCTCGCTTTAATATGCTTTAATTTTAAAACTGCTCTTCTAGTGTGACAATTTCGATTATGCCACTGTACGGATGGGTATATGTATTTGGGGGTTTTTTTTGGTCTTCGTTTTTGTAATGTGAAAGCACATCTTGGTGGCTTTGGCATAGTTATTTTTTTCAGCTTAGTAGTCTTGATTATATGATTGAATTGACGATACCCCAAAATTACAGGGAGTTTGAGTAGAAAGGTTGGGTCTTGTGGTTGTACAAAAAGGAATGCTTATGGATTACTTTAGTATGAGAAGCCTTGGTTTGATGTATTTGAGTAAAGTCGTCTTGAGGACTCCATTTGGAGCTATAAATATCGTTCTTACAAAAGGTTAATTGACTGGTCAACTTCAATGCCTCATAGGTTCTGATAACTGCTGTCAAACTGTTGCTTGAACTGTAGAACTAAAAATCTATAGTACCCCATTTTGTCCATTGTTTTGATGAGGAAAAAAGGAAAAGGAAAAAGATAAAGAAAAAATAAAGGAAAGGCAAACACCATTGTATTTTCACTTCTAGTATAAAACTATCTTTACAATTTTTTTTCTAATTTTATTGGGAAGCAAGAAAAAGTAAAACAAAATAACCAAACTAACGTTATAGAAAAGTTTAAATTTGCATATTAGTATGTTTTCTATATTTTCTTTCTTTCTTTCCTTCTCTCTCTCTCTTTCTCTTTTTTTTTTCTTGTTATTTTCTAGTATGGTTATATCACTATGTCCTTACTTATATTTTGTCAAGGAAAGGCAAACTCCATTGTATTTTCGCATCTAGTATATAAAACTATCTTCACAATTTTTCTAATTTTATTGGGAAGCATGAAAAAGTAAAACGAAATAACCAAACTAACATTATAGAAAAGCTTAAATTTGCATATTAGTATGTTTTCTATATTTTCTTTCTTTATTTCCTTCTCTCTTTCTCTCTCTCTTTTTTTCTTGTTATTTTCTAGTATGGTTATATCACTATGTCCTTACATAAATTTTGTCATGAATCGGTCACATTAACTTATATGTTTGGAGTCGAGGTAGATGTCTTTTAAGACATTAGTATCATATGTAGTCAACAGAATATGTTTATTGTTCTTTTAACTGTTTGTTGATATACCATTAATCCTTTAAACTGACAGAGTCATTATTTCAGGAATTCAGGCTTTGAAGTTCCGTCTACCTTTGATTTTGTCAAGGTATAAGTGTTTATCTGTGCAAGTTAATTGGTTGTTTAGTGGTAGTTCACACTTTATGTTATCCAATTCCCATACACGTATATGTTTCCACGGGCTTAAGTGACTGGGCCATTGGGTGGTTAAAAGTTAATAAATTACATTGGTGCTCTCATATAGGTTGCTTAGCATAGATGGACAAAACAACATTTCCTATAATGACATAAAAGTACATAACTAGGATGCGAGAGGTTGTAAAGGAACAACATTGCCTTCTTGATTTTATTGAGGTTCATCTTATCATCTGTAACTATTCTTTTACTGTTATAGTTACTTTAATAATGTGTCCTCCGTTGCAGATTCGATACGCTTTTGAGCTGCTGAGTAATCAAGCATGGAAGAGAGATTATGACATATTTGGCATTGATGAACAAGTTGTGAGTTGTTAGCTCTTGGCCTGTCATTGTAGAGCGAGCTCTACTACTTTGCTTTACCCCATATCTTTTCAGCCATGCTTTTATTATTTGACATATTTGCTGTTCCATAAGATGTTTCTGTTTTATGCTTGAAGCATGTTATTGAAGAGGGCAAGGAGCAATATGCTGCAGCAAACATTTATGAAATTGACCTTCCCTTGCTGGAAGCTGCTTCCTTTGGTTGGTTAATACATCCCCCTATTAGACCAACTTTTTTCTAATAAAGAAGTTCATTTGAATGTATGTACCCCATAGTTGTTATGGAAAATACAATTTTAATATGTTTGACACAATTCTTGCTCCCTTTGGCTCTCTCAGATCCTATAGATCATGATTTTGATCTCATTAAATCTGAGAATTTTTTATCCAAGTTTGAGAATGACAAGGCATTGCTAGTTCAGGTACGATTAGTTTCTAGAATATGCTGCCATATCTTTGCTATTGTTACAATTAACTATCCCTGACTTTTTGGGCATTCTTAATTTCCTCTACTTAAAGTTTTCGTAACCAATGGAAAATATTAATTTTTACAAGAATTTGTAAAATCCTTATATTTTAGGAATATAGTATTTTTCATTATTTTTATTTCTTGTCCATATTTGTTATAATCTAGAATTATATTGAAGATATGTCAATCTATTGAATGAGTACCAAGGTGTAATATTGTTTGAAAAATGTTGAAATTTACATTCAGTTCTTGGAAATGCTTAGAAACCAAACTAGCAAGTTAGAGTTAGTATCGGGAATCATATGCATATAGAACAAGTATTTATGGGTGGAATTGGCAGAGGAAATAAGTGGCATTTATGACATGGAACTGCTACCTATTGAAATAAAAAAACTGTCATCGGAAAATCTATAGATCCAACATGAAGAAGGATTTCTTGAATTGGGTCTTAGAATATATTTATTTGCCTATAGCTTTTGGGTTCTTATTCTCATTTCAAGTATTTTAGTAGAGATTGTAGGATGCAGCTATGGCTATGGAGTGAAAAGGGTGATTGAGTAGAAGAGTGTAGTGAAGATTCTAGAAAAGTTAGTGTTTTGTTTTCATTTGAGTTATGACACTAACACTAATACGTTGACAAAAGTGGTAGAGAATGGGAATGTCGTATAGGAATAATTGGTTTTTTGTGTTATCTTAGTGTTGGGAGCAAGGTTTCAAAAAAGTGCTGATAAGTTATCTAATTCCTGTTACGTAATGGGAATGAAGGGCACCAATCCCATTGAGGTCAGATATAACGGTGAGAATGTAAATCACACCTATAAAGACTGTTTACCGGGCTATCACAGAATGAGTCGAAGAACACCTGCTCTGTTTTCTACCAATTTCCTACAAAATCGTAGCAATTCTAATTAATGGCAACAATTGCAAACCTTTTCCGAGAGAAATATGCCACACTTGAGATGGAAAACAAAGATGTGTGTGACCATCTGATTTTGGATAGACACATCAACCATATCTGGTAGAAAAGCGTAAACAACATTGATTTGGATTCCCCTAAACTTGCTGTTGCAGAGACAAATGATTTTCTTCCACTGTCCCATTCTAGAGCATCTGCACCCCTTCACCCAAACATCTCTTTCTATAGCCATATGAATACACACCTCTAAAGCTACAGAGGAATCATATTGTTATTTTCATCGACCAGCGTAACAAAAAGGGTATATCTGAACTTCAACCTTAGTAATAGCTCAGTTTGGTTAGAGTTCTCATGGGTGGATTGCAGGTGGATCAATTCTACCAAAGGAAGCTTCCCCGAAGCTGCTAACTAAGTGGCTGCAGAGAATGATTTCATGCTTTAGCTGTGGTGTTGTTTTTTAGGGTATTCATTGTGGTCACACGCTGACAGAATAAGCTGCTATATATTTGTACATATAATGGATAATTATTTGAAACATGAATTATATTTGTTTAACACCATGTGTGTAAAATATGATTCACTACAAATCACTAAACATATATTTTATTGTTTTAGACTTATGACATACATTTATACATAATTTTTGTGAGAGGTTATTAGTCTTAAAAAATTCAAGCCTTCACTTTCTGTTAATGTTACATAATGCATGTTATGTCTCAATTCTATTGTACTGTTAACAGCCATTTGCTGTTGTTTGTTACTCAATGGGATTATTGATACAGAGTACAAAAATGCCTTTGTCCTACATGTAGGATGAAGGAGAAAGAAATAAGAGAATAGAAAGAGAAGAAGAAAGAAGACGGGGTAGAAGAGATTTACCTCATCCTCGTAAGGAATCCGTAATCTCCACAGAGAATAATCAATTCTTATTCATAATCTTTCTTCCATGAAATAGTAGGGGTTACATCAATATTTATAGACTAAGACTCCTACTAAAATAAAACTTATTCTCCTACTAAAATTTTAAAAGAGTTTTATAATCAAACTATTAAACTCCTATACTACTAAAACAATATAATAATTTCCTAGTCAAACTCTAATTAATTCTCTTAGTCAAACAAATATTTCCTCGCTAAAATAATAATATTAAAACAAATAATAAACTTCAATTCTTCAATTTAAGCTTATCCAATCCCTTTTTATCTCTATTAATTCTCTCCGGCTAAAAAAAACTCTTATTCCGAAGAGTTGTAAGGGACGAAGGACTCGAAGTGATTTGGAGAAGCCTGCAATTTAAGAAAATAGTATTGTAGATCTCCATAGCAGAAAACAATCCCTTGATATGTTGCATCTTTTACAGTCTTGTCTACATACATTATTATAGGTGAAGGAAACACATAAACCATTAGAGACAAAGTAACAACACCATCAATAGTGACATCCTTTGAAATTCCTTTAACTCATTGTGTAAGAAGATCTTTGAAAATCGGCTTATTAAAAGCAATTGATGTATGATGAGGAGAACTTTTAGGCTTATCAACGATATCTAATTTCAGCTTATCATTCAATTAAACTAGAGCTTGCGATTGTAGAGGAACTTCGTGGGGCATAGGTTGTTCGATTATTTGTTGACAATCGATGGGTGAAGCAGATGAATAAAAATCTACCTTGTTCACAAGGTTCTTATTTAGGAGCTTAACTTCAAACAAAGCAGCCAATTTGTGTACTCCTTCATGTATATATTCCATTGATGTGTGGAGCGAACCTATTGATGCTTGTAATGAATTGAGCTTAGCATTACGGGCTTCAAGTTTGACAAGTAATTCATCATTGCTAACCATCTTGATTGAAGAAGTGACTTGAAAAATTGTAGAAAATTTTAGAGTCAAACTGTAATTTTTAAAAATTTTGGGGTTGATTTGAAATTGTTTGAAATTTTTTTTGTCAAACTGTAATTTCAGAAACTCTTGGAACCATAGTTGTTAGTATCATACGATACGGGATACGTATTGTACGATATGTTACTATTTGGAAGTAAAACGATACGGATCGTAGTTATGTATCGTTCGATACATGATACGTTTTTATGATATGACCGATACGCACAAAACCTTTTTTTTTTTTGTTGATGCGACGTCATTTTGTCTAAATAAGACACTAATTTTTTTATTGTCGCCACTGATGAAAGGACATCGTTTTGTCTAAATAAGACACTAATTTTTTTTTTTTGTATAAAAATTTATGAATCTTAATTAATTTTATGGATTGATTTCAAAATGGATGTTAGAAATTTGGATTAAAAGTCTCCTTGGTGTTTGAAGTTTGAATTATTGACCTATGGTTTTAAACTTTGCATTATAATATTAGTGAACTATATTGATGACTTGAATAGGTGGTGGAGTATTAATGAAATGTTATATTTTTACGAGTGTATGATTTTTTTTCAAAGATATATTTTTTTTTATTGTTTATTTAAAATTGCACCGTATCTTATGATACATGATACGATACACTATTTTTAAAAAACGATACGCCTTCTGATACACGATTTGATAACTATGCTTGGAACCAAACTGTAATTTCTGAACTTTGAGGTCAAAAGTGTAATTTTAGAAACTTTAGGGATCAAATATATAATTTTAGAAAATTTTTGGGGGTATTTGTGTAATTTTAAAGATTGGGTCAGACTGTGAAATTTTTGACAGGGTCAGCCGGATGGGTTACTGGGGTGGAGCTGGAATTTTTTTTTGGGTTGGTTAATGTAGGGCCAATAATATAGGCTTTGTTTTTTTTGTTGGATTGGGATTGGGGCTAAGATCTGTTTAGGGAAAACAAATTAGGTAAAAGGTTATTGGGTCAAGAGGCTGATTAGGAAAAAGAAATAAGGTAAATGGAGATTAAGGTCAAGGATATACCCAAACTTCAATACGTAGCAAGGTATTTAAGTTTGCTTCATGAGTAGCTCTCCAACAGGAATTGTAACAATAAGCAATGAAGAAGAATATGATTGGTCGTGACCAGAATGGTGAGAAACAATGGATCAAAGTTTCGCTCTAATACCAACCTGCTGTAGGACGAAGGAGGAAGAAATAAAAAAATAGAAAGAGAAGAAGAAAGAAGAAAGGACGAAAGAGATTTACTTCATCCTTGCGAGGAATCGATCAAGAAACACACAAATCTCCTCGGAGAATAATCAATTCTTATTTATAATATCTCTACCATGAAATAATAGGGGTTGCATCAATATTTATCGACCAAATTTCTTACTAAAATAAAACTTATTCTCCTACTAAAATTCTAAAAGAGTTTCATAATCAAACTATTAAACTTATATACTAATAAAACTGTATAATAATTTCCTAGTCAAGCTCTAATTAATTCTTTTAGTCAAACAAATATTTTCTCATTAATATAATAATACTAAAACAAATAATAAAATTTAATTTAAGTTCATCCAATCCTTTTTTGATCTCTATCATCTACTTACTAAGCTGTGATTATAATGCAAATTATAGGCAACACCAACTTTAACCAAATAACCAAATACAATCCACCAGCAAGAGAACTGTTTATCCAAAAACCTCAGCCCATTCTAAAAGCATCAAATAAGTATAATAATCTTCAAAGCACATTGTCAATGACTAATGACACTGGCTGAAATAATATGCACAATATAGAGAATTAATAACTTGGCAAGTTCCCATATATTCAATGATTATTCAATTGGACAGGGAATTTTTTTTTCTATACACGACTTCAAATTTTCAATTTCGCCTAGATGAAATTAACCGTTCATAGAAACCTAAGTGCGAAAGGGAAAAGAAAATAAAGGGAAAAATGTAAAATTTTCAAATAGACCAATTTAAACAGGAATTTGAGGTTAATTTTATAATTGAATGCAGATTGCATTTCTAACCCAAAACTTGCAAATCACCCTAGACCCAGACGTGATTTAGTGGCAGAGCAGGTACTTGAACTGTAAAACATTCCGCAACATCAGAATAGCATGGAAAGTATGCTTCAAAAGTGGTTTATGGCAAAAATAACAAAATCCCAAACATTTAACAAAATTGAAATTGTCATTACTTTTCATATCATAGAATCCAAGCTGAAATGATGTTGAAATGGCATGAAAACAGTTTGGAGTTTGTAGCGTGAAAGTAACTGTAATGCATTTGAGTGTCTTGATCATTGCGAGATCGACAAAAAGAGGAGGTGAGGGTGATGGGCAACAGATTCAAAAAAATGCAAGGTGGTGGGGTATGGGCCTTCCACATAGAAATATTTGGTTATGCAAACCCTGATGCCAACTTCCCCCTAGATGAAAATTGTGAGCCGTAGGCAAAAGTTAGATAACATTTCACTTGGTGAAAATGTGCTCAAGAATCAAGGAAATGAAGAAGGACTTTACTTTCAAAAATAAAATGAATTGGATCAAGTCCTTAAATCAACACAACAAAGTTTTTACTTGTGGATATATGATTGTTCTTTTTTTCTTGTTTGCCTTTTTGGGGATGCAAAATGGTATATATTTGTTCATTTGTAGCTTTCAATGAAATGAAAGATTTTTTTCCTATTTAAAAAAAAAGGTATATATTTGTTCGCACTATTCAAAAACTTCTCACAATGGCTGGATTGAATAGAAATGAAACATGGTGAAGGTAGAATAAGTTTGCGTATTACTTTAGACATGTATTTAGTAGCAAACAAACTAAATATAAAGCATTTGGCACAACTATTATGATTATATTGATGCATTCATGTATGCACATGTTTATGACAAAAATATAATATTATTAGAATCAGTCAACTGTAGCGAAATAAGATTTAGGAAGTAGGAAGTGGTACCACCAATGTTAATAACATAACAAAGTGGACAAATTTAAGCATACATGCAGTATCTCGGGTAAGGATTTTGGATTTTCAAGAAGAACAACTGGTACTATAGGAAAGCTCAATAGAACAACTGCAAATGGTACTATAAGAATTTTCAAAAAAAGAGAGATCTGGTCAAAGATTTTCCCCAGTTACTCTATAAGTATGTTTGTGTTGTGACCGTATGATAATATTGACATGTCTCCTTGTCTTGATATTTGAAGTCAATTATGTCAATGTGTGTTTGAAACTCATCACTTGCATTGTTGCCTTCCATTAATAGATAATATTTGCCAAATGAAGTCTACTAATTGTATTTGCTCCATTTGTGTTGTATTGCTCAAAACTGTACCTCCCATCTAATACTGGTCCAAAACTCTGAATGTGTCTCCCAGTTGCATTTATTTTGTGGAGCAGCTGTAGTTTATTCCTAATAGACACTTATTATTGTTGTTATCGTGCTTCTTCTCATTGTGTGGTTTTGTTACTTTGGTAGGCATTTGTTTATGTGCTCATATTAATTTGATTCAGGTATTTTCACTTGGGAGTAACCGCTGTGCAAAATTTTATAACTACTGGAAAAGAATTGGTATGTATTTAATCTTACAACAGGACAACTATAATATATTTTCAATCCTGCCAGTTCAATATTAAGTGATGTATTAAAAGGAGCATGATACTCTGTGGCTTGGTTATTAAAGGCAAGTATGGTTTGCAGGCAAATGGTTGGGATGCTAATGGAGTTGGTAGGGGAAATTATCGAAATCCTTGGAAATTAATTTCTCAAGGTCTATCTTGCTTCTACCATAAGGTTAAGCACATTGTGGGTAATGGCCATGAGATGAGTGTTCGCTTTTGGGAGGATATTTGGGTAGGGATATGTCATTTTCAAGATTATTTCCTCGGTTATTTCGTCTTTCTTGTTATCATGGTCATAATACTGCCTCTTTGATAAGTTGTCTCATTCCACACCAATTTCTTGGGATTTTGGGTTTCGTTGAAACTTGAATGGTAGGGCGTCATTGGAGTTTGTGTCGCTTCTTTCTTTGATTAGTTCGTTCACTTTGAACCATGATGTTTTGGATAGAAGATATTGGGTCATCAATTCTTCAGGGTTATTGTCAAATAAGTCCTTATTGATTCGTTGATTGATGATTCCTTAATTCATTCTTTCATTCCTTCATTGAAAATTTGGATGGCTAAGATGCCATTGAAAGTGCAAGTATGTGCATGGGTAATTGCTCGTGGTAAGCTTAATACTTGTGATATGTTACAAAGGAGGAGGCTTTCTATTTGTTTGTCCCCATATTGGTGTCTTATGTGTAGAAAGAATAGTGACAATATGGATCACTTTTTCCTTCATTGTCCGATTGCATGCTCAATGTGGAATAAATTATTTGAAATGGCAAGGCTTAGTCAGGTTACAGGTAGTAATAAACTATTTGAGATGGCAGGGCTTTGTTGGTTGGCTCTGAGATCTAATTCATCAATGTTTGGTGTGGATTTTAAAGGGTTAGGAGGAGGGAAAGGTGAGACTCTATGACATTGTGCTTTATTTGCTATTGTTTGAGTTTTATGGATGGAAATAAATGCGAGAATTTTTTAAGAGAGAATGGAAGTGATGAGGAAGAATTATGGGAAAGAGCCTATTTTTTAGCTTTTTTTGGGCCTCGGTGACAGAAGAGTTTGATGTCCCTTTATATTGCATTATTTCCAACCGGACAACATCATGCCATTGATTGATGCGGTTGGTGGTTTCTTTTTCATTTTGTTTTTGGCTAGTGTGGTTTCATTTTCTCAGTTTGGACTCCTTGTCCAACTTTATGTTTGATGATTATAATGTTTATTTCATTTATTAATAAAATGTTTGTTTCTTATCAATATTTTTTCCCCCTTTTTAGTTAATTTGTTGGATGGAGTTGCAAATGCGGGAATGGTTGAACTTGATGATGTTCATCTTGCAGCACACCTTGTCGAGAAGAAATCTACAGGACAACCTTTCTTTCGGAATGGTAAGTACTTCCTATGCAGATCATTGCATTGTGCTCCTAAATCTTGTAAATTTTTTTTTTTGGGCAAAAAGCCCATACAGAGTGGGTATAGCTAAGGGTATAATGCCCCAAAATTTATAATGGATACATTAACTATCTATCAACCATCAAACCATTGATAGCATGCTAACTTATCATTTTATAACTAGATAAATCCCCAAATAAAACATAAATAAATCCTTAAGGTTATATACAAACTAAAATAAATATCCCTCAATGACTGATTAAAGAACATCCATGACATCAAATAATCTTAAAAGTTCTGGAACTATAAATTAAAGAACAATTCTTTAAGCTTCCAATTCTGGATCCATCTCATGATTTGCTCTGACATCCCAATCTACCTACTTAACTAACTTTGTATTGTCCTCAATGCCAAAATCTGAATATTTATATAGTCGGATGGGCAATAAACTTAGTGGGAAAACCCTCTAAAACCCAAACAAGGTTTTGAAATAATAAAACAGGCGAGTCTCAGTATGTAGAATAAATATATAAGAATTTGAAACCAAACAATTCCACTACGGGTGATAGGGAACTTTCAAACCCCTCAAGGTAAGAAACGCATCTAAGCACCCTACGATATAAGTTCGAATGTAACCCACGTTCATCATACCTACACATACAAGAGATACTTTTCACTCTTTTTCATAAAGCCCATGCATAATTACGAATCATAGTCCCATATTTGTTCAAACAGAATAATTTCAAGAAAACATACAAGAGATTTCTAAGAAACATATTTACATTGATCATAACCAAGAACTAGGGCCTTTCAATCAAGAACGGAAAAATTTCAGAAATAAATCATGTATTTTATTCAAAAACGAGTGGACTTAAATGAACATAAAAATATTAATAATTTACATCATAAATTCATAATAAGGATGAAAAATATATATTATATAGTACTAATCATCAATGAATGAATTTGAGAAAAAATCTATATGTTAATTTACGAATAGATGATCCTAATACGTTTTGATGCGATCCTACGTGTTAATCTATCAAAATCTTGCTTGTTTTTCGTTGTCCCAATCTCCTTAGCCTTCTAGGGGTTGAAATAGAGGTGAAGGAAAACAGTCCAGGCGATGCATATCTGATCTGCGGAATCACGCCAGCATTCAAACGAGTAACTTGGAGTGTGAATGGTGTGTAGGGCGTTCAAAATGAGTATTTGTCGTTTGAATGAGATTTGCTCCCAGTATCTTTTGTTTTTTACTGAAAAAATCATCAAAACATTCAAACAGATCCATTCGCATTTGAACGGGCAGCTTTTTGTGCCTGAACTTCCTAGGCAATTTTGGCCTAGTAAAAAGTCGATTTACAAAAGTTTTGTGAAACACATTTTTGTAGCCTTGAAGTCTAGTTTCTATTGTCAAAAAATCAGATCAATCGAACATTAAGATAAGAAATTATGTCTAAAATACTAAGATAGTGTCTAATTCTGTTCTACCCAAATTCTTCCCAAAATGCGTTTTAACTTCGGAATACTTCTGAACTTCTAATACATTCCATATTACTTATTCCAAAGTTTCTTGACCTTTCGGATTTAATGATAGCCTTATTTTAACCTAAAAAATATTTAGAAACTTACTGAGTTACCCTTCTCAAGGTTAAACACCTCTAAAACTAAAGATGACCCGAAAGTCAATAAACGCGAAACTCAAACTACATGATCAATCTTTCAGCATTACTTCAAAATTTTTAACATAACTTTATTCATCTCAGGAGAACTCTTAAGATGATATTATCTTTTTTAGTTATGGTACGTGGTCATACAATCCACACCCTAAAAAAAAGTTTCGTTATCGAAACTAAATCGTTGACTTAGTATCTGATTCCAATTGGTCATAATGTCTCAACGGCTATTCATCCTTTAAATTTCAAACTTAAGATCAGAATAGATTTTACAAATTTTAAATTTTAAATCCATCCCTTAAATTTGTATGATCATTGCAGTTATTAACGGTCCCCAAGATTACCTTTATTCAGTTTTTTTTTGGGGAAAAATTCCCACCATTTTATTTCATTTATGGAAAATCATGTGCAACAAGATATAATTCTGTACATCCACAGAATTTACAAAGCCTACTAATGAAATCAAAATACATCAAAAGAATTCAATCAAACAAAAATTGTCTTCTTCCTCACCACTCTCTAATCCCTTGTTGATCATGTAGAAGCACGAGTTTCGCTTGAAGGGGAACAGCCACAGTATGAGAAATATCTGTTGAAGCTCTATCCTGCACTGCCTTGCTTGCAAAATAATCAGCTACAGCATTTACCTCTTTATAGACATGAGAAAGACTGAAATCCATCCTATCCAGGACCTGCTGAATCTGCCTAAGCAGTCCCCAAAACTTCCAAGATCTTTCGTGACCTTTCAATATCACCTGCACCATCATTGCAGAATCTGTCTCTATATGCAATTTAAAGACTGCTAAACCATACCTTTCCACCAAGCACAGCCCCCCCAAGAGAGCTCTAAGTTCTGCCTCCATATTGGAACATTCTCCAAAAAAGAAAGATGCAAGCACCATTTACCCTCCCTGGTTTCGCAGAACTGCACCATCCTCTGCCAATCCAGGGTTCCCCTTTGAAGCTCCATCAACATTTAACTTCAAAATACCCTCCAAAGGACAGTACCACTGAACCCAAATGGCTTTGATCTGAACCTTGCAGCAATACACCACCCTAAAAGCATGCAGCAGCTCCTTCCCCTTTTCACCTTGAGCAACTCTAGCTTTAATCCCAGCCACCTGCAACCTCATTATAGAACAAATCCTCAAAAACACAGAAAACACAGACAAATACCCTTCACCAAATATTCTTCTACACCTCTCCCTCCATAATTGCCAAAACACAACCAAAGGCAAACCTCTAATCAGAGTATGACTAACAGACTGTTTTTTGAAATCCCTCACAATCATCATGAATCTTACCATTGAAGATTCACTAGAAAACAGCTGAAAACCACAAACACCTGCCAACTTCTCCCAAACAGCATTTGAAAATTCACACTGCACAAACAAGTGCACACCAGTCTGTTCTGCATAAAGACAAAGAGGACACCTACTAACCATATTAACCCTCACCCTCTGAACTCTAGAATCTAAAGGAATAGCATCCTTCAGAATTTTCCACCCCATAAGCTGAGCACTAGGAGGCACACACTGCTTCCTCACTGCAACAGCAACCTCAGACACCTCAGAAGATGTTCTAGCAATTTGCCAAGCAGTTTTAACAGAGAAAACTCCTGAATCTGTCCTCTGCCAAACTAACTTATCAGGCTCTTCAGTCAAACAAATACCAGACTGAACAATCTCCTCCTGCAACTGAGCTGACAACAAATTCTCAAAATCTTGTAACTGCCAAACAGATCCCAAACATACTTCAGCAACTGAAGGAAAAGAAACAGGAGTTTCAATTACCCTACTTAACAAAGAACCAGTACCAAGCAATTTGAACACCAAAAATCAACATCCGCTCCATTACCAACAATACTTTTACTATGATTGATCAGTACAAAATCAAGGTTGTAAAGATCTAAAAATTTTAGCTTTTCCCGTACAACCATGCCTCAAAAGATGCTGATTCTTAAGGAACTTAGCAGAAAAGACCTTGGCCCAAAGAGCAGAACCCTGCAAAATTCCCCATACCTGCTTCATTCTAAATGCAGCTTGCATATCCTCAAATTTTCTCACCCCAGACCTCCCTCTTGCTTGGGCCTAGTAATAACCTCCGAAGACACCTACTGTCTTTTCTTTACCCCTGGTTTGCTTGACCAAGTAAAAGATGTCATCAAAGCATTTAGCTTAGCAATAAATTCCCTTAGGCAAATTCATACAAGAAAGAAGATGCACAGGTACACTATTAAGCACAGTTTGGACTAAAAGGACTCTCCCCATGTTGGACAGCAACTTAGCATACCGACAATCAATCTTCTTCTTGAATTGCAGAATGATCCCTTCAAAATCCCTAAGCCTACTTCTCCCTTTGATCTTAGGACACCCCGGATAAGTAAAAGGTCACCCTTTTATTGGAATTCTAGCTACACCAGACAAAACAGCCTTTCTTCTCCAAGAAATTCTAGAGGAACAGAACAGAGAGCTCTTCAATTTACTAACTCTTTGACCAGAGCTTCCCTCATATTTGGACATAAAAACCATCAAATTCTCCATTGACTTCTTATTCCCTTTTAAGAACAACAAAGTATCATCTGCAAACAGCAGATGAGTAAGCAAGACAGTCCCTCCTCCGGCATGAAAGCCCTTCACTAAACCATCAGCAAAGATCTTTGTCAAACCCCTACTCAGGACTTCCTCAGCTAAAATGAAGAGGGAAGGAGAAATGGGGTCTCCTTGCCTCAATCCTCTAGAAGTAGGAAAGAAGCCATGTCTCTGCCCATTCAAACAAACTAAGAAATGCTGATTAGATAAACAATTTCCAATGATGGAACAAACAAATCAGAAAAACCAAGCATTTCAAAGTTTTAATCAAAAAATCCCACTCAATCCTATCGTATGCCTTCATCATATCAAGCCTCACAATGACATTAGCAGCCTATACTTTCCTATCCAATTCCCCCACCATAAATTGTGCCAAAGAAACACAATCACCTATACTTCTCCCCTTCACTAACTCATGATGTTCTATTGATATCAATCCAGGTAACAAAACAGATAACCTGTTGGCTAAGAGTTCAGAAAAAATCTTGTACACAAAATTGCAAAGACTTCTAGGTCTAAACTCTGTAAAAGATGTTGGATGAGGAATTTTAGGAATTACTGCCAGCAAAGCAACATTTACTGACCTTGGAACAAGACCTCCTCTCAGAAAAAAATTAACTGCCACCAACAGATCATCCTTAATCACATCCCAAGCAATATGAAAAAACTTGCCAGAAAAACCATCTGGCCCAGGTGCACTTTCCTCGGCCTTAGAAAAAACCACACCCTTTAATTCCTCCAATGATGAAGCCCTAGTCAAGAGCACATTATCCTCCTCTTTAATCAATTTTGGAATAGCACCAAACAACTCATCCTCCAACACATGATGTTCAGATCTATACAATTGAGCAAAAAAATCAACAGCATGCTGGGAAATATCACTTGCTGTATCGATCCACTCCCCATCACCATTCCTAAGTCCTCTTATCCTATTCCTCACAGATTTTCCTTTTGCAATGGCATGGTAAAATTTCGTATTTCTCTCCCCCTCGAAAGCCCATTTCACATTTGCCTTTTGCCTCCAATATAACTCCTCCAATCTTAAAGTATAGTCCATATCCCTTTTAGCATTCTCCAAAGCCAACACATTAGCAAATGAACATTCAGATTCCAAACTCAATTCAGGATTTCTCAAAGCTAATTCCTGATCCTTAATTTTATCAAAAATATTACCTAAACCTCTTTATTCCACTTTCTCAAGTGAACTTTAAGAAATTTCATTTTCGAAAAAAGGTTCTCAATTGGGTTATCAGAATACACACCACTCCATTTATCTGCTACCACAGGGAAAAAAGAAGTCTCCTGTCCACATATCCAAAAATTTAAAGTAAGAAATTCTCTCACTTTCCTCCAGTTCAACCACCTTAACCAATAGAGGACAGTGATCTGAATCCCCTCTAGCCAAATGTGACACTTCATCAACTCTCTAAAACTTGCTCTCCCAACTTGCACTTATCAACACACGATCCAATCTTTGCCACATTCTGGTCCCCCCTTGATGGTTATTACACCAAGTAAAGAGACTCCCCTCAAATCCACAATCAATTAAACCTTCAGAATGAATAAAATTTCCAAAATCCTCCATAGCTACCATGGATGAAAAGAACCCTCCAACCCCTCAACAGAATTTTCAATAACATTGAAATCCCCCATTAATAACCAAGACAGGGAGTAAGATAAGGACACCTGCTACAAGTGATGCCAATGGGGTCTCCTCAATAAATGGTCACAACATGCATAAACAATTGCTCATGCTCCACAATCACCTTAACCTCCAGACTACTATCCCAAAAAAGCCATATATATTTTTCAACTAAGGAATTAGCTACAAAAGAAGGCAGACCAATACTAGAAGCAAGACCTCTCATTTGACAGACATCATTTTAGGCTCCAGAACATCTACAAAACACACCCCATTCATTCTTACCAATTTCTTTAACCTACTTCTCAGTGCCTCTACCCATTCATTCTATAGCATCCATTTATCACCTTCATTCTCAACTTTCGTTTGTATAACTCTATACGATTGTCCAATCAATTTCTTATCATGCATAAATAACTAGATCATAAGCTTATTTTCTACTCGTCATATACCACTTCTTTTTTGAATTCGCCAATCCTGTAACTAAACTTTATAATTGGTTCTTACATGTAGCTTAACCATATGCATATCAAATCAAAAAATTAAAAATAAAAATAAAAATTAATTCCACTAATGGGATTAATTATCTTTCCTACATTGAAATCATAGTATAACACAAAACTTAAGAATGACATTACGGTAAGATTCACTTCAATTCGTGAATTAGATATAATCTTCCTAATGATTTTGCCTCTCACTAACCAAGAGAAACTCACAACTTTTGAAATCTTATAACTTCAATTCCCAACTACATACTCCCACATCAATATTTTAGGATCAGGTCTTAGATTGCACACCCATGTACAATTTTTCGCTATACTTTGGTTCATCTTTTCTCAGATTGCATCTCGCCATTACGTTTATTCAGGACACAATCATAAATCTTAATGGTCCAGTGGACATCATGATGTTCCCAATAGTTATAATCATCAAATTAAACACACAGTTATCAAAAGATTGATTCTTACTTTTCAAGCTTATATTATTTACATTTATCATTCTAACCATAATTAACTGTTAATCTGAATAATATTAAGGGTTAATTGCATTAGTAGTCTTTGAGGTTTGTCGCTTGTCGTACTTTAGTCCTTAAAGTTTTAATTTCGCTAATTGATCCTCAAAATTCACACACTGAACCACTGTGATACCTAGCATTAATTGTTGTTCAAATTATTAACGGAAAATGTCACGTGTTTGGCACATGGGAATGTTAAGGGGTATTTCTTGCATTATACTTTTAAAACATAGGGTAATAATGGAAAAACAAAAAAAAGACGGAAAAAAATTCAGATGACACCCAACACTGGAAGCATTTAACCAACAAACACACGACCTCCTCACCTGGAACGCCGCCAGGGACCATTCTCCTTAGAGAAGCTTCCTTTCCAAAAACCTATCACCCATAGATATCTCTCTTTGTGTAAACTCTGCCATTGCTATTCATTAACAACTCTCTCTCTCTCATTCACATAACTCTAACCCTAACACAATCTCATCCGCTAGTAGCTTAGAAGCATTGCCACCCACCACTACGAGTGAACAGTGAGGTGAGTGTTGTGCAGGGATAAAAGAGAGAGACAGTGGGAGGGGAAAGCCAGTAGAGAGAGAGAGATCTAGAGAGGGAGAGAGAGAATGTGTGTTCTATGTTGACCAAAGACATTGTATTTTGTGATTCTTGTATAAAAGAAGAAAAAATTTAACCAAAAAAAAAACAAACACAGAAAAGTAGAGGAAAGAAAAATGTGTTTGGTCGGTGTGCATTATTTTTCAAATTAGGAGCAACTGTGTTTGCTAGTGACAAAAATACCCCTTAACATTCCCTTGTTAAGGACAGTTAGTGTTAGGGATTATATTGGTTCAATGTGTAAACTTTAAGGATCAAATTGGTGAAATTGAAACTTTAAGGACTAATGTGTGGCGAACGAAAAACTTGAGGGACTACTGAGTACAATTTATTTTAATATTAAATCTAATCCAATGGTTTATTACGCATTCTGATATAAATTATAATTCACCAATCCATAAGACAAAATTAGCCACAAAATAAGAATTCTTATAAGTTCAAAGGGTTTGTGAAGATATGTCGGATTCCACCAAAGTGTATAATTGAAATCTAACATGCATGTCCTCCAATTAGATCTTCCATTATGTGTACAATAATGATCCATCTTTTTCCTCTAAAGGAGAATTTTAGTCAATATAATACTTGGGCTAAGGGTCAAGTTATATCTCCAAAATATTTGTTTTTAGTCCCCAATCTTGTATTCCAATCAATAAGTCTTACAATCCAATTCATAACTCGCGCATTTGAATTCCTACTTTTAGATCAATCTTAATATCTCTACATTATTCACTGACTCGATTAACACTAATCATTTTCTCTATCTCCCAAGTATTCATTCTTAATCTCTAACCTTAAGTTAGAATCAATAAAGTATAAACTATGTAATCAATCTCTAGTAGCTTTCATTAACCTCTCCATTCTTTTCATGATACGTATACTCTTGAATCCCTATGATATAATTCGATTCAACATATTTCGTGTAATATACGAGAAGGTAAAGATAGACTACTAAGGATTTCAAAATATCTCTCAATTTACTACAACCAGATTTTTTTATGCTACAATCAAAACCAAAAAAAGACTCTTAATTATTCAATTAATGTCCCTCAATTTAATCACATTAGTCGTTATAGCCTTAATGAGTATTCATAATTCCCAAGATGATAATAATTTGCTAGTTACTATGATAACCTTAGCTTTTTATCCTAAAACTTCTTTAAAAGTTTATCCACTCATGTCAAAGCCAATCTGCGAAGGTATCGATAGGGATTCCTCAAATTATGATATTCGAATAATCACAAGTAACCGTAAAGATTTATTTTTCAGAAACTATTATCTTTGATACTCATCATACCTACAATCCTTAATTCCAACCTATGTAGATCTACGTTAAGGATAGATTAAAGAGAGACAAGGAAAAAAATTCCATATTCCCACAAGACAACTCCAATAGCATTAAAAGATCTTACAAGCCGATTTAGTTTACACCACGCATTGAACATAATCCTCGTTTCAATAATTGTCCCTATATTTGGCCTCAAGCTTTTGAATATCTATAATCTTTAGTAAAATAATATTGAGGGTCCAGGATAATTGCCAATAATTAATAAAGCTTTTTAGGTTTCATTATTATACTAGGGATGACAACTCGTGCTTGAAGACACGATGCAATATGAATGGTTTTGAGAGGAATGTTGGTGGCGGTTGGATGAGTCTATTTGAGACCGTCGGATGGGTTTATTGAAGCTTGCCCTGTTTTATGTTATAGATATTCTAAATCCGTACCTATACCCTTGACCTCAATTTTCAATTAAACTTTGTGTGTGCAAGTCAACTATCAATTCCCCACAATATACTTTGGTGTTATATTCTCATATCGTTATAGGGTTTTAATACAATAAAGGGTCACCATCACCAATCGTAGAATAATCATCAGTTAGCATTCTATCTCATGTTCCATCAAGACACTTAAATCTAATCTCATACCCTTTCATTATAAATACCAATAACCACCACAAGGACAGTTGAAACTTATGCCTCATAAATAAAATCCAGTACCTTTAAGATTCATGCTTAGCATCCCTTACTAACTAAAACAAAATACCATCCGTTTTCTAAAATAGTCCATAACGGCACGGTAGATAACTAGCATTTCCATCCCAAAAAGTGCATCAATTTTTCTAAGCTAGTTAAAACTGATGAATTCAACTAAACAATCCATAACCTAACTAAGTATCAACTCACACTCATCTTATAAACACACAGTTCAAAGAAGATTCAAGTCTAAGATTTCTTTTTTTGCTACTATAGCACCAATTCATGCTCAACTAATAAAAACTTAATTTCCAAAAAGATTCAAACTTAGAATTTCTTTCATCCCATAACTGATCCTTTCACTAGCTAACCCACAGCCAACAACTCCCATGTAAGACTTAATTTCTAAGCTCTGATACCAACGTTGTAATTCTCTAAAAGTGATAATGAAGACATTAACTATCTATCAACTATCCAACCATGAGAGTATACTAAAGTAACATTAAATAAATAAAATTATTTATCATTTAATATCTAACTAAATAAATTCCCAAATAAAATATAAATAAATCCTTAAGTTTACATCCAAATCAAAGTAAATATCCCTCAATGACTGACTGAAGAACATCCATGACATCAAAGAATCATAGAAGTTCAGGAACTATAAACTAAAGAATAATTCTTTAAGCTTTCAATTCCGGATCAACCTCATGATCCATTCCGACAACCCAATATATTTACTCACCTAATTCTGTATCGTCCTCGACGCCAAGATTTGAACAATATTTGTATCGGAGGATGAGCAATAAGTGCAATAGGCAAACCTTTTCAAACTCAAACAAGGTTTTGAAATAATTAAATATATGAGTCTCAATAGATAAAATAAATATATAAGAATTTGAAGTAATAGTTAAGAAGATCTTATGTTTACAGTATCAAACAATAAAACTTGAAAAAAGTAAAACTCAATTCTCAAAACAACAGATAAGCACAACCATTGTATCTCATGTACACAGGTAAACTAGCATGAATTCACATATCGATAATATCTTAGTCCACCAATACATACAATCCTCCTACCAATCCTTGTACGAATACACCAGTCTAGGAATGGCGTACACCACTCCTTAGATGATATTATCCTTATTTAATTATGATACGGGGTCTTACAAGGAAACTCGGTTGGCTCTCTCTAGTTGGACTCTAATCTGGCACTGAAGGTCAAAGCTAGGCTGAGTTTCTACTTTGTGCAACCTATGGCATGTTAAAGAGTAGGATGCTCATAATATTCTCCTAGACATGTTTACCTTGTGTTGCCATTTTTAAAATTCTACTGCTCATAGAAATGTGATGTTGAAGAAGATTATTGTCTAGGAAAGATGGAAAATCTTCAATTCTGTCATATGCTTAAAACTGGTCGGGTAATATCTCATTTAGTGAAAAGGTTAGCGTTGTTCCATCAATTTGCATTCTGGGTAAGCGTTTAATCAAGTATGCGATTGTTTATTGGGGTGGCCCGACTCAAATTTAGGTCTTAGACGAAAATATTAGATAAGACCCTAGATAGTGTAATATATTAATATAGATACGACTAAATAATTATTCAAATATTAATATTATTTATTTAAAAATATTTTTCTTATTTTTGAGATGCAAAAATAAAACTTTAGTTTTTGCATTCAAACTTTTCAAATATAATTCCATTAATTGAAGTTGAATTTTAGACCAAAATATAATGAAGTCTGTTTTTTTGTTGACCAAATTTGGGTGGCCTGACCCAAATTCGAGCCCTAGGCGAAAATATTAGATGAGACTCATGACAATATAATATAATAATATAGATACAACAAAATAATTATTTAAATATTAATATTATTTATTTAAAAATACTTTTCTTATTTTTGAGATGCAAAAATACAAATTCAGCTTTTGTATTCAACTTATTTGTATTTAATTCTATTAATTGAAGTTGAATTAATAGATCAAAATGTAATAAAGTCTGCTATCATTTAAAAATATAGAGAAAAAGAATTGAAATTTGTTAATATAACAAAATAATTTTTCAAATGACGAATGTTATTTGGATTTTGAATAGTAAGCTACTCCAACACACTTTGTCTTTTTAACTATTTTTTGTGTGTTGTAAAAAAATAATTAAGTAAAGATTTTGACACTGAAAAAAAAGACCTTGAATTTATGCTTTGGTTGCTTGTCTCTTCATTATTGGATTCTTGCTAATAAAAACCCACACCTATTTTATCAGCATTTCGTCAAATGTTATACATTTATGGTGTCTAGAATCTTCTGAGCAAATATCTAGTCTTTTAATATGTATAAGAATATTTTAGGTCTCTCTTATACTTCTCTTTATATTTATTGTACATTCTAGAATATTTCTTGAAGAAGGTTTAATAAGCTCTAGAATATTCTTTCAAGAGTCTTAAAATTAAAGAACTCATTCTAAGGTTGTTTGGAATTTTAAAAAAGACGTAACATAACAAAAGTCTCACTTAAAGTAAGGTATTGTGTTTTGAAATAACTCATCTTTTTAATATTTACATTAAAAATAGGTAAGATTAAAAAACCAAAGGTAATAAAAAAATATTTATTGAATTGTATCGTATTAGAATTGGCTCAATTTATACCTGTTCCGTTAATAATCTTGTATAGTCGAATATGTATTATATAAAAGTATTTTTTAGCAGATTTGTTTCGTGTATAGTCGGATTTATATTGACTCATTTATTTATGAGACCTATTAAGTTCATTTGTTAATAACCCGTATCTATTAAGGCTAAACCCAAATTCGTTATTTTTGTATCGATTTCTTATTGCGTTCGTACTTTGTGCCTAAAATTGCCTTACAATTAGAGGCCTCAAAATTTTTTTAAGTGATTCTCAATTTTTTTTTGGGCCCAAATATATATATTAAATTGGGGCCCTAGGCGGTGGCCTTAATGGCCTATGTCTAGGGCCGGTGCTGACTATTTAGGGAATGGGTGAAGCTTTCTGTGGACTCAAAAGATCATGAGAAAAGGCTGAAGAATGATCCAATGTTATGTTTTTTTGTCCAAAAATCTAATACTGGTGGGAAATTAATCCATTTGGAAATGGAAAGCAGTAAGGTTTCCCGGTATGTGTACATGGATATCGATGGCTGGAAACAGTGCCAGTTTCCCAGGATTTCTTTCCTTGGAGTTTGTTTTTGGGGGTGGGGCGGGGGGAGGGAGGGGGGGTGGAGAACAGGGGTTGGCTGTGGAGCATTATGTTATTGATGCCAGATTTTTGTGGGATGTTAAAGAGATTAAGTTGCGCCGAATGTTTGTCCCAGAAGCCTCAGTTATTCCAAGCCTACAGATAATTTATCATAAGTTATTGGTTGAGAATTGAGATTGAGCTAAATTTTCTGGGTGCTAGTTATACTTGCTTTCAAGGAGGGGCTGTTCCCCAACATATGTCTTAAGGTATGAGTAAATTCAAGAACACGAAGTATGGGAAAATCAGTTTGGTTTCAAGGCTGGTCCCACTTAGGAAGTGGAATAACTAGGTTTTGAGTCATATTGGGTCTTATTTTATATTTGTGCAAATTAATAAACTTGCTAATCTAGGTTCACCTATGCTCTATTAAGTTTTTGGCTCGCGTATTTGAGTACTTTACCCGTGAAACCAAACAAGTGGGCTGCCCAGGTTTGATTTCTAATTGTGGGCTTGTTTATGTAGTCGGTATATTTGAATGATTTTAGTAGTACTTTTGAATACTACTTGGTTGCAAAGTCTTGTTTCTCTTACAAAGTCAATGTACTACCTTTATTGTAACCATGGGACGAATAAATATCTAGAGCCAACTTATTTGATGTGTGATGCATCTTTCTCTCAGGTGTGATACTTAAGAACTTGAAGTGTGATGTCTGTGGGAATCTAGGTTCAATTTCCAGCTATTTTTCTTCTTCACTCTCTTAATTTTTGCTAACATGGAATAAGGGGACATTAGTTGGATAAAACTTGATAATGAGGAGTCTACTATGACCAAATTTCCTCTTCAATGAGTTATTTCTTACTTTCTAGATGAGCTTCTTACTTGCTTGAAGTCATGAAATCATATAGAAAATTTTGTTAATTTTTTTTATGTCGTTTGTGTACATTTGGAATATGCCTGCTACAAAATTGGAAAAGAATTGTAAATTTACAAAGCATTATCATACTCCTTTCTTGATTTTTAACTTACTTGATATGCATATAGGACTTCCTTCACTTGTGGCATTTCCCCCTGGGTGTAAGAGTTCAGATTGCGTTGTTAGGTGAGTTTCCACTTGGGATTGGAATCCTAAAATCCAAAATATGAATAGATTACCATTTTTGCTCTTTTTCCAATCACTACAACTATTGTTGGTTTGTCAATGGACCATATTTTGAATGGAATTCGATTAGCCAGATAAAACTTTGAAAATTTGAACATACTAATTTTTGATTTGTTTGTGAGCCAATCTGAATTTTATATTAATGTATACAAAATTATAAAGAAATTTCACAATTATTTGATGAAAAATTGAGTAAAAATACATATGTAGTTCATTAAAATTGGAATTTGATTAAGTTATTCAGAGAATCGGATATTCAAATATTTTCTTATTCTTACTGCATTCTGTAATGCCCCAAAATCCACTCTGAAAGGCATTATTATCTATACAACAATCAATCATGAGAGCAACTAATAAAATCCATAAATAGAAAGAATTGCATTCATCATCCATAAACACTGAAGTATAAACCAAAACAAATATGCCAAACCATGTTAATTACATATAAAAATCAAATATTATCCTGCAATGGAATAAATAAAACATTATCCTTAACATTATTTCATAATTAACCTCCCAAGCTAAAACATAAAAGGAAACAATTCTAAACGTCCATTACAGGATCTATATCCCCATCAGTCGGAGCTTTCTAATTCACTTGCTCATCCAATCCAAGCTCATACTTTAGACCATAATCTGAAAGAGATGTGGGTTGTAGGAGGGTGAGCACTAAGCTCTATAGGAAAATCATTCCAAACTTGAACAAGATTTCAAAAGCATATAAAATAAGTCGGTCTCGTCTTACAAAATATCATTTAACAGTAACAGTTTATCATATCTCAAGTTTACGTAATCATAATAAATACAACGAAGAAGTAAAACCAACTTCCAAACAATTAGCCATTATCAACACTGTATCTCAAGTATGTAGTAAGACTTAGCATAAATACACACATTGAAAATATCTTGGCATACATGCACACATCTAATACTCGCAAGGATATACAACTTCTAGAATGACGTATACCGACGCATCAGTAGTGACAAATTCAACCCAAGAATATTATAGTAGTTCTCAACCTCGATACCCATGAGCGAATAGTGGTTTGGTCCTCGCAAGGCACCAACTCCACTACGAGTAGTAGGAAACCTTCAAACCCACTCGGAGTAAGAAACGCATCTACCTACTCTATGATACTCAGTTAACGGTCACCCATGTTTATCGAAACATACACACAAGAGATACTATACCAAACCAATTCTCCAAATTTCAGTAAACCAAGAACCATAATTTTACAGTTATTTTTCTAATGGAACAACTCGAGAAAAATATGCAAGAGATCATCAAAAAATATAATTTTATTGTTCAAATTAAAATAGGGTTTTTAAATCAAGAACAATAGAATATCAAGGGTAAAATCTATATTTCTTAAAAATTAGAGTTTTGATAACAAGAACGAGAGTTTTTATAGCAATCAAACGATAACATTATTCAAGACATGATACGATTTGCAAAAAAACTAAGAAACAATGATTTCATAACATATATTATATGATTTAGAATGAAAACATACATATATATTAACCCTAGCCTCAATGAACATACTTGTATATATTTACCTTGATTCTTGAGATCTTGATCTTAACGTGTTTCGTTATGATTACCCCGCGTTAATTCTTTATGATTTATCCCGTTCTTCCTCCTTTACTCTCTTTAAACTTTTCTAGGCTTCGTTGAGTTGAAAAATAGGTAAATACACTTTAGATCACGACCCTAGGGTATTTATTTGCTGAAAACATAGAGAATTCCCGTGTGGGCGTGGGGTGAAAGTCTGCCCCTAACTTTCAGCTTAATTTTGATCTTCTTAGAAGTCGATTTACGAACTTTTCGTGAAATAAATATTTATAGCCCTTGAAGTCTAGTTTCTACTGTCCAATTTTCAGCTGAATGGGACATCGGAGCAAAAAGTTATAGCCAAAATACTAAAGTAATGTCAAATTTCTTTCTACCTAAATCCTCTCCAAAATTGGTTTTAACTCCGGAATACTTTCAAACTTATAATATAGCCCATATAACCTCTTCCAAGGTTTTTCGACTTTCTGGATTCAATAAAAATCTTATTTTGACCTAAAAATATTTATAAAATTACTCAGCTACCCTTCTCAAGTTCAAATATTTTCAAAACTCAATTTACCCCAAAGTCAATACGCGTGAAACTCAAATTTCATAATCAATCTTTCAACAATGATTATAAATTTTTATCATCATTTTATTTATTTATCTTAGGAAAACTCTTAATATAATATTATCCTCCTTTAATTTTAATACGGGGTCTTATATATTCAGATACGGATTGCGAAAATTCAATCTGGCTGGATATTCAAATCAAATTTTTTAAATTGATCCAAATCCAATTTGTTAACAATCTAAGTTAGATTTGTGCCACAATGCGAGGAGCTCGAGCTCGAGCTCGATTCGGTTTAGGCTCGTTTATATTACAAAACAAAACTAAATTTGATAAGATTTTTAAGTTCTTTTTGTAAATAAATTGAATTTGAGCAACATGTGGCTCGACTTGAATAGGGTGTTGTTCATAAATATTCTAGTTGTATACTAAAAATCTATTTTCGAAAGATAAACAACCCTAAAATTATTTCTAACTTGCTCGAGATCATATGCTCCTCTCTTCTCAAATAATTTTTGGAAAAAATTAAAAGTTTTTAGGATTTATTTTATGGTGGATTATGAATATTTTGAGAGATTTTTTTTTTTTTTTTATGGATTATTAGGTTCTATGTTTGAATCTTTTTGCAAAGAAATTGAGCTTTATTTTGGCTTGCAGCTTGAATGCTTGTAAGCTCGTGCGGGTTCGAGCTTGAGCAAGAGTCTAAGCTTCACAGTTGTGCTTGGCTCGACCTTGAGTGTGGCCAAGCACAACTAAGCTGAATTGTGAGCCAACGCATAGAGTTGAAGCTTTCCCCAGTAGTCCCCCCCCCCCCAAAAAAAAAAAAAAAAAAAAAACACACTAACACACAAAGTGGTGGTTTGCATATGAATTTCTCTTTTTTCGCCTTTTAGTGAATTGTTGCAGTTTCTGTTCATCTATGCACCTCCTTATTTTAAGAATTTTTTTTTTTTGCCCTATGTGGGGGGTTTGACAAGATTATGATTCCTTATCTGCATTATCTTCAACAAATTATATTCTCTGCTTACTCGGTATTGAAGAAAAAATATCTGAAATTTATTTATTATTAGATATGTGGGAGAGCTTTCTGTTGACGCAGTTGCTGATTGGTTCGCAACAACCATCCTTAGTTTGCCTCGCATTCCATACTACTCAAAAGAGTCTATGGTAATCTTGGAATCTATTTTGGGTTTATATTCTACATTTTTCAGTCCCAACTTTTTTCCCTATTTATGTTTCCCTGGTTATATTGATAGTATTGCCTTAGTTATTCTATTATAGTTCAAGGTCGCAGTATTGATCATTGACTCGGAAAGCTTTGAGATACATCTGCGTCGCGGGGTGGTATTTAGACGACATCACCTAAAAAAATGCATGACAAGAGATTTAGATCATATCGTGGTGCAGATTGCTACGAAATAATGTATCACCAACATGTTGGTTGCTGCGAAATAATATAATATTCAGAAGTCTGTGGTCGAACCACAGGGAATTGTATAAACTTGGAATACAAGAAAAAATAAAAGAAAAATATTTTAAAAGTTGTTGGAGTTTGTTTGTTCAAAAGAATAAAACTTGATTGGTTAAAAACAGTAATTTGAAATACTAAAGTATCAAGGATACCCTTTCAATTCCACACTACAATTATTAATGATCCAGTTTTCGAACTCAATTGAGAATCAACTGAGAAGTGATTTCAATTGAAATATTTAGCTGTAATAATATGAAAACATCAAAAGTGTAATTAATAATTTAATTGAATAAATTTAGAAATTTACTTGTAAATCACAAGTATTCATCGTACCTAGAGTCTACAATACATCAAGTATTCTATTAGGTAAACTCTAATTTTATAACAAATAAGAAATTAACAATTTTTATGAAAATCTCTATTTAATTAATTCAAGTATGAAATAACTAGTTATTTCACTCGCTGAGAATTTCAAGCATTCGATGTATGTGGTACAACGAATCAAGAAATTATGTAGAGTAAAAACTTTACCAAAAGAAAAGAATTATATTAAAATAATAAATCGTGCATTAAAACAATATTGAATCAAAAATAAATATCGTGCATCATTGAAATCTTCTCTCCTAACTTTAATTGGGCTTTTAATAAGTCATAAAAAAAATACTCAAAAAACTAGAAAGAAAAAAAAAGTTCGGAAAAGAATGCTCTCTCACGAGGTGAGAGCCTTTATTTATACCAAAGTCTAGGTATAGGTAAGAGGTCTAGGGTTGGGCTTGGGAGAACTCATTTTCTAAAAAGAAGTCTTTTTATGTCAAATCTTGTGTATCAAATCTTGGGGCGCGGGTACTATATCTACACAGACTTTGAGCTCAGTTGTCACATAGTTAGAGACCGATGCACGAAATTTTCATGAAATACATTTTTTAGCACTTAGAAGTTTTCTTTTCAATGTCGTAAAAATCAGGTCAATCGGATATCGGGGTAAAAATGTATGATCAAAATACTAAAGACGTGTCAAAATCTTATTTTGTAGAATACTTTTATAATCCATCTCTAAATGAGTCTACTACTAATTTGGCCTCTCATAAGGTTTAAATTGTTGTATTATCTTCAAATCTTTATATTTTAATTTTGACTCTTTAATCCTTATCAACTATGATTATTTCTCTAGTGTTTGTTTTACTTAATTTATCCATTATTACTTTAAATCAATCAAATTACTAGTAAAATAAATCAAACATATAGAATAAGTATCAAGAAGAAAAATAAAAGAATCTAATATATTTAATCACAAGTAATATACAATTAACAAATCATTAAATATAATAAATATCACTTTTGATGTCGTGTAACGGTATCATCTCGGAAGTTGCTGAGTTGGATACGACTCCGCCGACTCATATTAGTATCGGCCGATACTTTGAACCATGATTCCATGAGAATATAATGCCCTTTAATTAACCAGATGTTGTATTGTCTTTTGATTTTTTATTAGGGTTTACCTTTCCCTTGATTTGGGGTCACACACACTGTGCTATCTGATATAGGTCTACTTTGATCTTGACAATGATCATTGTAGGGAATATGTTGTTGGGAGTTGGTATATATCATGAGGATTATGATTCTCATTATGAATCTCTTAGGTATTTTTTGAGTAATATGAAAAATTGGGATATCAGTTGCTTTATAGTATACCTTATCATGATTATTTAATTTCTAATATCTGAGACATTTTTTACAAACTACTTGCCTGCTCTGTTTTGTATAGGAAATCCGAATACTTAAAAAAGATCAATGTCCTTGCAGAAGCAGAGATCCACAATCTTGACTGTTACAAAACATTCAGGAGGCTGTAAAATTTCTTATGGTTTATTTCTAAAAATTCATAATGTCAAAGAAAAGTAGATTCTTCCAAACCCATGGAGAGTTTTCCAATATTTTTATTATTGCCTCAATATAGGCAGATTCCTGCAGGATGGTTAGCCCCATATATCAAAAGAACTATGCTGGGCTATAATGACATCTCCTTTAGGAAATTAGAAACGTTGTGTAGGCATTTCATATTGCACATGAGATATCATTCTGCTTTATATTTGACTTAAATTCCAGTTTCAAGTTGATCTTTTTGTTTCTATCTTGTGGCCTCATGGACGGAATTGATATGAAACTATTGTTCAACTTCAGGCACAAAATTTTCTGGTAAAAAGTGCTCGTCATAAGGTACAAGTTCGTTTTCCAAGCTTGCATTGTAAGAGCATTTTATTATATTCTATTTGCACACTTTCTTATTATTTGCTTAGTAGATTGTTGCAACTCTTAGAACATTTAACTGTTTATTGGTGATTGCTTGATCAATAATTTTATGAATTGCACAGGGAACTAAAATGAGTATATTGTTTATTGGAATCTGTTAAAATGCTTTATCTTCCATCATGTTGGTGGGGGTGGTAAATTTGAAAATTATGTAGAGTGATTTCTTTTCAAGTGATAGAATATTTATCTAAATAGTTCTTCCATGTATCTGTTAATTACGGATTGTTCTCGCTAAGCATGCTGCAATGGATAACGTGGTGCAATGTCAGTGCATTTGAACAGTTGGTTTGCTTAGGTTTTTGCATTTCTATACAAAGAGGTGCTATTCTGTCGGAAAAGTGGTTTGAAATGATTAGGGGAGAAACAGAAAATCCTTAGGGGAGAGTGAATAGGTTTTGGCAACTAAACCTGATCCTTGTTGGTAAGACTAAGACCCTCCGAGCATATATATGCGAATACTCGATATCAGACCCTTTCACAGGTTGTCAGAGACTTATTATTTGAGGACATCGCTGAGGTTTTGGTTGGATAATTCATGACGAGAAATGCCCTTGGACAGGGATCTCTTTCATATTGGGTTGTGGTCCCTGGTTGTTGAGCATGGATTAGTTAATTGAGCAACTGTCCCCTGCAGCCAGTATGTGGTCTCTGATCTTAACTTGGAGATATAAAAGTTTCACAAGGTTATTTTGGGGAGCTGATGATTTTAGTGTCTTTTGTTGCTTATCCCCATGAAAGAGATGATCTCGTGCTCTCCCTCCCAATTTGTTTCCTTTTCTGTGAAGTCTTTTCTAGTCCTATCCTGTTTTGGCCGACAGAGTTTCTAAGAAGCAGTAATCTGAAAAGGTTTTTTTCTTTATAATGATTGGCAGTCTTTGATAAGATCTTGATGGTAGGCCACCTTGGAACAAAATATTGCACATTTCATATGATAGGGTTGTGTTATTTGATATTTGAAAATATGGTCAACACCCAATGACAGAATCAATTTGATTGACTTGGCGCCTTAACTCAAATGCTCACTTCATCAGGCATGGATATTTCCTTTCTTAGCTATAAGGCTTGGATAGAGGGTTGGTCTTGGTGCAGTAGTAATTGTGACCCTAGTGTAGAGGGTTTGAGTGGCAGAAACAATCACATCTCTGAATGCGGGGGAAAGGTAGCGTACATCTTGTCCTCCCTAAACCTTGAAGTGGTCGGGATTTCTGCGACTTCCCTTCAGTTAAAAAGCTTGGATTCAAGAAAGGGAGGATGTTGTTCACTAAAGCCTTTTTAGGATTAGGTTAGTTTTGGATTTTAAGCATGCGATTGTTCTTCAATTCTGGTTGTCAAAAGTAACTTACAAAAAGAAGAGGGAGAAAATATCTACTTCATAAGGCTTTATCGAGATGTAGCAAGTCTCCCTGAGAGTCAGGGGTGGGCTTAACCAGCTCGACTCGTGTGCGCTGCTGTGTTTGGTTGAAAAGATAGATATTGCGCCTTACTCACAACCAGTTGGTTTTGACGTAGTGGTCAGCGCATCGATCCAACAATTAGCTGGTTTTGGCATAGTGGTCAACGCATCGATCCAATAATTGGTATCAAAGCGATGTCACGAGTTTGAGTCCTAAGGTAGTTGCTGGGAGGAGATTGTTGGCCCAGGTAGAGGTGCAGCAAGTCTCTCTAAGACTCGGGGGGAGGGCTTAACCAGCCCGACCCGTGTGCGCTGTTTGTTTATGGTTGAAAAGATAGATGTTGCACCTTACTCACAACCAACTGGTTTTGGCATAGTGGTTATTGCATCGATCTAACAATGTACACCCAAACAAGTGGAAAAAATACCATTTCCATGAGCCTATTTGCCAGTCAGAGATCGGATCCATATTTCTTGGAGCCCTTAAGTTACATCCAAACATTTTGTAAGTTTTATAGCTTACCCAATGTCAGAGTAGAACTCTTAGAAGTTAGAAACGTAGATGACGATAGCAATCTAAGAATACTGGAGCTTCTTAGCCTCTTAAGAGCATCTTGTTGCTTTTGAATTTCCATTAAGTTCAAGTGACTCCACCCGAGAACAAAGAATAATCAATTTATATGTATGCACTCATTATCTTTGTTGTACTTTTCTAATTCATTAGGAATGTCTTTAATTTTTTCTTCTCTTACCATAAATTTTGCTTATTAATATACCCTATAGAAAATTACCATCATGTCTGTTGGCAAGTACTGTTGACTTCATGGTGATATACAAAGGACTCATTTCTTCGATAACAGTAAGTGTAGTCATTTTGACCATAGTTATCAAATCGTGTATCGGAAGGCGTATCGTAAGATACAAATATTGTATCGTATCGTGTATCATAAGATACGGTGCAATTTTAAATAAATAATAATAAAATATATATACCACCAACTATCCGATCCCGTCTCCTCTCCCCTCACTGCTGATTACCCTTACATTTATATGTGTATACACATCGATTTATAAATATGTGTGTGTGTGGTTCCATTTTTTCTGGTTCATTCTGATGGGGCCAGCACAGCACCGATACTCTCTTCTAGTGGATACAAGTTTTTTTTTGTTACATTTATAGATGACTTTTTGAGGTGCTGCTAAAAAAGGCTATTTCACATTGTGTGTGTGTATAGAGAGAGAGATTATGCCTCGTCTCTCTCTTCTCTCAAAGTCTTAGTTCACTCACACAAGCACACTCAAACATGACTGCTACAGCTCTCTTTCATTGACACTTCAGTAAGTTGCCTCCCTGATGTCTGCTCCTATTTGTCCTCTCTCCACCCAATATTTCTCTCTCGGCGACACAAACGGGGGCATTGGCCCCAATTCTGATCCTCAGCACTTATAACTGTTCAGATTGGATTTTTTTAATTTTTGCTTTTTGATTTTGAGTTCGATTTCAAGATGGCAAATGAAAATGAATATCGAAATCAAAATTGAATTTACCTTTTGTATTTGATTTTTTTTATTTCAATTTGGATTTTGATGTTTAATGTTGATTTCTATTGATTTAGTTCCAATCTTCATTTCTGGGTTTTGGAGTCGAAGTTTTGTGGTGTTGTGTTTGTCGCTGTTGGGTATGTGTCTGCTGGTAGTGTGTTGGTGATGGTGAATGGTGGTGCTGGTAGTGTGCTGCCACAATGGTGCCACTGGTGTGAGAGTAGCAATGAGAGGAAGAGGAGATGGCGGAGACAAGTCTAAAGAAGGGTATTTTGGCTGTATGAACATGAATTGGTCAATTTTGGCACCAGTTTTTTGAATGGCACATTGACGGAGGAGGGTTAAGTGACATGAACAATATTTGAGGGGGTTGACATGTCTGGTTTTAGAAACAGAGTGATTAAGTGATACTGGCCCATGATGAGGGCATTTTTTAGTAATTAATCATTCGTGTTTTGTCCATTGTTATCCTTGCCTAAGTATTTAAATGCCTTTTTCAATTCTGGGTGATAGGTCAAAGTAATTTTCATCTCAAGAACAGGAGAACGTGCCACTCCATTTGTTCGTCAAGCTGCCAAGAATTATTGGGCTTATGCATCTTTTGCATTTGCACTATGGCGGGAAGAAGAAGCGACTTTTTGGTGGAATATGTATGTGGCTTCTGTCTTCTTTTATAGATACTTTTTTCCCCCTAGAATGACTCTGTATTTACCTTTTCTGCTGCTGGTGATATTTGTTGAGCTCTCTTGCTTGTTGAATAATCTTGGTGCCTTCCAAACAATTAGTTTTTAATAGTGAAGATATTTCATATTACATTTTCTCATTGTATAATATACCAGTTTTTTCCCTATTAAATAGACTGGAAAAGTTATCTCAGTTGGGAAGAAGCATACATGAGAAAAAAAGAGAGAAGGAAATGTGACATACAATTATTAAAGTCAACAAACCTTTCGTACAATGATAAAATGAAATGTTTGTAGAGCCCCTAAAACAAATGTTAACTTCATCATCTCTTCTAATTCTCCCTTTGGAACCACTATTGCAGAAAAGCTCACCACTCATACTCAAAAGTCATTTTTGTTATGCATGAACCAATATGGTAATAAGGCTGTTCCTTTATTGACAAATCTTAGTCATGCTTTGAAACATGTGCTCTGGGTCTCTGTCTGTAATCCCAGCTCATATTTGGAAAACATAATTTCCTTCTGAAGTGAGTCATGCTTTAAAATGTGGGCGGGGCCCATATGATTTATTGATGGTAGAAAAAAGCTTGTCTGCAAATGATTCATTTTGTCAAATCCTTGAAGCTCTTGTTCTATCTTTTGAAATAGTTCCATATTTGCCATTACTTCAGCAAATTTGGAGGACATCTTTTGTCCCTCTCATCCTTATTCAGTTTCTTGTAGTGTACAAAGTGAGAACTTTTTCTATGGAAGAAAGAAACCTGAAAGAATAATTGAAAAAGAAGAAAAAAAGCTTTGTTCTTGCGTCTGATCTATTCTAAATCTTGCTTGTTGGTTAGAAAACCATAGTTGCTCCAACCTGCATATTTGATCTTATTTTTTTCAATCAATTGTCGGTGGCTTTCAAAAGAAAAATATTTTATGCATTGCTTGTTCTTCATCTATAGTTACTACTAAACCAGTGCAGCATGTTTTCTGCAAAAAGCAAATCCATTTGACGTAGTTCTTATTATTGACAACAGGTTTGGGGTGGAATCTGCTCCTGCTATTGTATTTCTTAGAGATCCAGGCGTCAAACCTGTCGTGTATCATGGCATGTTACTCTGGTTCCATTTGGTTGTATTTCCTTTAATACTTATTAAAAATTAATTATTACTGCTTATCAAAGAACATAATGATTACTTACTTGGGTAACCTGATAAGCTAAGTGGTGCATACATTTTGCAGGGTCAGTCAATAATTTATGGTTTTTGAATATAATGGGGAAGAATAAACATCAAGGTAATGCAATTTTCCCTAGGATTTAGTTTTATCATGTTTAATTAAATCTCGCCATTGTATCTGACCAAAAATAAATAAAAATCTTGCCACTGTTCACAGAAGTTGTGTTGTCATGCCCCAAGAAATGAGTCCAATTGTTGTGTCATAAAATTGATGCCATTCTGATGATTATCTTCCTTTAATTGTTGATGTGTAGATTGGGTTGGATTCTGCAGTATTAAAGATTATGTTGCAACCCTTGTGCTCATCATTGTTGTGCTTCAGTCACTAGAGCATCCCTATCAAAGCATTTTCTTCTGAAAAACTGCCTTGATCATATTGTCAAATTTTGCTCTAGGGGCTGTACTTCCAATCTTTTTCACTTAAAAGTATCAGCTAATTTGATTCATAAGTTTTAACCCAGTGCATTTCTTCTTTTGTTAATTTTTCCTTTTACAGTCTTCTTTTCACCTCAGTTTATTTTAAGTCTTTACGATCTTTTCAACATATAGAGCAATAATTGCATCACTGCTTTTGTTTGGAGTATTCTGTTTTCATGCATGTTCAAAATAGCTAATCAATTTGTTGTAGTTGACTTGTGGTTGTATTGAGGGGCAAAAAATTGGGAAGTTATGTATATTGTTCTTTTTGAGGTGATATAAGATCAAATCTAATTTGGTGTTGAACTTGCGTTTCACTCAAATTTAATGTGTGCTGCTTTGTTCTTAGTAGGAGCAAACCTGACTTTGACCCATTATTACATTGTTGGCAACTCCCCATGAAAAAGTAAAAAATAGTTTCTCTTGCTTTCTCCCTTTGTTTGGCAATATCCTGAAACTTTGCCCCTTGACTTTCCTTTAAAGCTCATCACTCTGGGAGCTGTACACTTTTAGACATAATTTTTTCGGAGTGTCATTTGACAACAACAATTCTTATGTTGGTGGAATTAGAAATAACCACAACTCATAAAAAAAATTACGTGAAAGATATGCGATGAATGCCTGGGTCATACAAGATTGTGGATATTTGAGCATTGACTATGTGCTTAAAGGTTTTCTGTTAAAAAATTTCCCAATTATGTGATTATCTTTTAGGACATTTATTTTTTAAGATTTCAGAAAAAGGACATGAAAATCTAGTGATCTAAACTACTTGTTTAATATGTACAAATATTTTTGTTTCTCCAACTCATTTAGATTTGCAATTTGACAGATTTCATAGATGTGATAATTTTTAGACTGCAGATTATATTTGTTTTGGACGGAAAAGGGAATAGAATGCAGAAGAGAAATTGTAGGAGGGAAAGAAGCTCATGAGATTTGGCTTTACTGATGTGTAGTGTATAAACTCAATCATAGAATAGCATTGTGAATTGCTGGTTGTTGTGGTGTTCTGACAATGATCGTCATATTTTGTAATTGGTATTGATATTATTGTTTACGTAAGTAGTAGTGCCTTTCAGTGTGTATGGAAGGAGAGGGGTAAAAGAATTTCTGGAGTGTAGTCCATGCTTATACTATTCGAAGTGGTTTTCTTACTTTGCGTTCCTTTAATGTTTGGGCTTGGGGGCTAATGATGATTCGAGGGATACGTTGGTTGGTCTTCATATGCTATTTCTATGTTTACAACTTAGAAAAAAGGTTTCTCCCAGTTGTTTGTTCTGGCTATTGGGTGACTTAACATTCTAGAATTGTTGTTGTCTCCTAAGTTTAATTGTGTTTTTCCTCTTTTGTAATCTTGGTGGTTTTTGTTTAATCCCCTCCCCCCTCCCGCAAAAACAAAATCACCCCCACTAAAAAGAGAAGAGTGTAAATAAAGAAAAGAGAAGAAGATTTCGGGGTGCTCATATCCATTTATTTATATAGACCAAACAAAATTTTCTCAATTCTAGAAAGTTCTCTACCCCCCCCCCATCCCCCACCACCACCACACACACACACAGAGTTGGGCCCCACATGGATTCATTTAGACAGGAATGCCTGAAACCTTCTTCTTCATTTGGCCCCTTTTTTTCTTCATTTTATGGGTTCGGGATGGGGTTGGGGGGAAAGGGGCTTAAGGTTGTACAAGAGGTGAAGATGGTAGAAATGTCAGTTAGCTTAGCTTATGAAGTCTCTAGGTAGTCATGTCATTCCAGAGACCTGTGATTGAATCCCACCTTCATCTAGGTTGGTTGGTACAGATGAGAAGGGTGCACAAGACAAGAGGTGCAAATGGTAGAAATGTCAGCTAGCTTTGCTCATGAAGTCTCTTGGTAGTCCTGCCAGAGACCTATGATTGAATCCCTCATTCATCTAGGTTGGTTAGTACAGATCAAGCTTTGTACCCTAGTTGATCTGCAAGTAAGCAAACACAAATCTTTAGAATACGTAAACGACAAAACAGAACCAGAACTTTAGTTATAACTACATTTGTTGCATTCTTCTTGCTTTATGCCAGCCTAAGAGATTACTATATTCGACTTCTATGCTAGGATACCTGTAAAGACATGTTAGATGTCCGTCATATGACAAATATCAAGATGCAGCATTTTTTGATATAGTAATGGCGTGATTATTGGTAATGAGACTAAGTGTTTTAAGCACTTCCATATTATCTTAAAAAATATTGAAATATAACATGGGTAACTGTTGTCGATCAATACCATGAGTGAGAAAATGAGGCCATCTTGAAAGATTAATAGAAATAATTACCAATCTAATGATTTATGGAGATTGTTGTTTTTCTTAATAGTTGTTTATAACTTAAAAAAAGTTGTTCTTTCAAAATAATGCACATGTACACTAAGGTATATATTACTATGTTTTTGCAATGATCGTAGCCTACTTTTTCAGACTTGTGAGATAATTGTTTCCTTGTTCTGTTGTATCCATATGTTATGATCATCTCCATGCATTACACATGTGACATGCCAGTGCTATTGAATGCATACAGCACTCAGAAGCAAAGTTCATCTTCGGGGTGAAATGACTTGCTTACTAGGTCTGGGGAAGTGTGATTGCTACAACACACATCCAACATGCCTTCTCATGTTTCTTGTGCAGAGTTTTCGTCCTGTTGAGTTGAGGAAAAAAAAAAGAATTGTTTGATCACCCATTATACTTAGGAGATCACTTTGTTGCTGTCTTTCTGTTACTGAAACATGGAACTCTAAATGATTGATTGTCGTTTAAAGTATCTGTGCTGTGTATCGATTAGATCCTCTCAAGCTTTTGCAAAGCAAAGCCACATGAAAAAAGCTGTTTTGTGACTATTTATTCCTTGCTTTCAGTGCTTCCCCAATTAAGGAGTGTGACATCAATGGAGCTCGGCTGTGATGCCCGAGGTCATTCTCGGGCTGGAAATGATACCATGATCTGGTATTGTGCTGTTCTAGCTGGAAGGCAAAGCCTAGAGCTTGACAAAATGCGTGAAGTAAGCACCTTCTCCTTGCCATTTTTAATAATTACAGCTCCACATGGTTGTTTTGTTTGTGGGAAAAAATTTAGCTGTGTTATAGGAGCTTGGTTCTGTATTTCTGACTTGGACACTTCAAACAATCAGAGCATTCCATCTGGTTTTCCATGGTTTGATTGCAGAATCATGAAGTAAAATGAAACCAATACTTTTAAAAAAAAGAAGGAAAGAGAGAAGTAAAGAATATGACAGAAACTAAAGATGCAAATGTCTACAAAATTAGTCAAGAATGACAACATTAATTGTTTAATTTAGCCAATAATCCTCCAAAGCAATGGCATATATTCTTTTAGAATGCAAGGGCATAACTACACTGTTTCCCAATCTAATGCAGATAAATTTGAATGTTTTTTTATCATGGAAATGCCATTATATTCTTCTGCTTTAGCATATGGTGTAAATTACATATGGTCAAAGACCATGCGCAGGCTCCAAGAGAGTCTTTCACGGGATGGAGTGTTAAATGTAGTTGATCAAGATACAGCATCAACGCCAGCTGCAATCGCACTGAAGGAGAAACGACTGACGTTTACTTGGCTTGATGGTGAAGCGCAAAAGGTGAGTTCCTCCGTTTGTTCGTCATTCATATTATGTTTTTTTTGGTTTAATTACGGATGTTGAATTCATGCTCCATTAGTAAGTAGCTATAATTTGAAGATACATCCTTTGTATACTTTGTTGGTAGCACTTTGTTGTACAAGTTTAATGATATAATCTCATTGCTAGACCGAGTCAGGCTCATGATAGCAGGTCCAATCCCAAAAGAGGCAGTTCCCAAACTTCATCCTGAACCAAGCCTGAAATGCCCTCCTTACCTGAAAAGGCACACTTGTTCAAATTTGATTAATTTTCAAAAGAATCTATCCCAAAAGTCTGCAATTTTTGTTTTGTTTACAGTTATATGGACCAGCTTCTTTTTATTCAGCATTCTCTATAACCTTTTAAACGTAGAGGATATTGTTCATCAATATTTTAAGGTCTTCCATTGTAATATATGTGTTGATTTTAAGGTCTCTCTCTCTCTCTCTCTCTCTTAAAAACGTAATGCAGATATTAGGAGCCACAAAACGAAATTGATCCACATATCCTGATTTGTTAAAAAAAAAAAAAAAAAGAATAAAATTCTAGCCTTATAAGATCATGCTAAATTTCTACAAACTCTTTGGAGGTGTGTTTTCCATAGAATGCCAGCCCTCTGCCGTAAATTGGTGCTATTCTTGCAGAAGCAATCTGTACATGTTGAGGACTTGTGGTATTCCAGAGACTGTGATTCCTGACATAGCAAGTTGGTGTGGTCTCCAGGGCTTTGGTATGAAGCATGTTGAGTTAGATTGCAAATGCAGACTAAGTTTGCACTCATGAGCAACTGTAGTTTTGATATCAGATGTCATTGCAGTATAGGATGTGCAGTGGAGTTTTATCTTTGTTCTCAGATTTTCAAATTTACTTTAAAGTAAAAAGATCTCATTCTTAGCATCTCTGTTTAAAGCATTTCTTTAAATTTCCTTTGGATAAGTGTAGTTATATATTGGACAACGATATTTTTATTAACAAATGGTCATATGTTTCTGTATTAAATATTAACATTGTCCCCCCTTACCCAGAAATATTGTTTCTTCTACATTAATTCGGAGGATGGCTATGAAACTTGTGGACCCAGGAGGGATATAACTGATGTACCCAAGTTATTTATCGTGCGCTACAAAAAGAAAGCTACTGAAGACGGTATGCAGATTGAGAAAAAGCCAAAAAATTTGTTCGAAGCATTGCATAGTGATGATACTGATCCTGCATCCCAACTTGTAGCAGTGTACAATGGTTCGGCTCAAATTTCAGAGGTTAGAACTTCTCTTTATAACGGAATGGTGTGCTGCTACTAGAGGTGGCAATCTTAACCCATTACTCATTAATCCACCCAACCCGCCCATAAATAAATAGGTTGGGTACCTACATTAATTAATATGAGTTCTAAATAGATTGGGTAATATGATTCATTTTAATTAAGCGGGTTAATATGAATTACAAGTGGATATCCATTGGGTTGAGTATTTATCTTTTTATTAAATAGCACAAGTAATAAAATTAAATAAATATATTAATATACCAAAAAATACACACATTATTACACCAAAAAATACATACATATACACTAATAAACTAAAATATACACATATAAGTACACCAAAAACACACACACTAATACACCACCCACGACCCATGGATTGACCCATGACCCACGACCTATGGATTGACCTATGACCCACAACCAACCTGTAGCCCACAATTGACCCTGACCCATTTTGTGTGTATTTTTTTTTATTAAATGTGTTTTAGTTTTTGTGTTAGTATATGTGTGTATATTTTTGGTGTATTAGTATGTATTTTAGTGTATTAGTGTGTATATTTTTAATGTATTAGTTTGTGTTTGTTTTGGTGTACTTGTGTGTGTGTGTGTGTGTTTTTTTTGGTGCACTACTAATGTGTGTGTGTATTTTTTGGTGTACTAATGTGTCTATTAAGAATTTTAATTATTTTATGGGTTAATTGGTTTAACCCAACTCATTATAACCCATTTACTACGTGAGTGAAAAATGGATTGGATTTATTTTAGCTCAATCCAATTTAACCCAACCCATAATCAACCCAACCCACTCATTTGCTACCCTAGCTGCTACCTTGCCAGTTAAAAGTTCATGATGTACCGCATTCACTTTGTTAATTGGTTCCAGAGTTCAATTTGTGACATCTATCCATTTTGGTTAAATTGTGTTTTGACTGAACTCTATTTGCTGGGTTTTAAAATATATCATTTTATCATTGAGGCTATTTCACCGTGGTAGAACTATTCATGCATATTGAACCTTAGCTTATGACTTATTTTACTGTTCTTATGAGCTCATTATGATGTATTTGGTTGCAGATCATCCAGTGGATTTCTCAAATAATTCAAGATGGTGACTCCCGGGATCTCCCCTTCTTTGTGAGTTAACTTCAAAAAACTTCTGAACAAGTTTTGGAAACTAGCTTCACAGGGTGTTTTTGGGTGTAAAATAGATACCGCTTGAGTGATTACTTCAACCTTGCTTGTGAAGTTATGTTATTGAATCACTACAAAGTATCTGCATTGTTGTGTGTCTAGGAGATATCTTGGTATTCATAAATGGTGGAGCCATTTCTCATGAATAGTCATCAGCTTGAATGGATGGATGGGAAGGGTTGGAAAGTAATTTTGTTCCTCGTGTCACGCATTGGTTGTGCATTATTGTAGACAATGTAAAAACTCTGGAGCTTAAATTTGCATCTCTTGGCTTTCTTTTTGCACTCAAACATATGCTCCATTCCAATGCAGAGGGCAACAACTCCTGCGCTTGTTCCTGAGGATGGAGATCCCATTTGGTCACAAGGTACTGAAAAGTTTATTTCCACAAGCAAGGGAGTGAAGCAGAAAATTGGTGACCTTATACGTGGAATCTATGATTACTTGTATGATCCAAGGATTGGTCCGATCCTGCTTCTGGGAGCACTAATGTCTTTTGGTAGCATCTGGCTGCGGAGAAGTCCATCAACTCATCCGATTGAGTCAAGTCATTCTGGTCAACCAAGTACAACAGTAAGTGATAGATAGCTTCGGAATCATTTCATCCTGTTTTGTGTGAGCAGTGTCTTCACATATCATTATTTCTTGTTGCTGCCATTTGATTCATCTCAATTAGCTGTATATTCCATCAACTCTAATGTGGGTTAGGACCATGCTCAATCTGACTCCAGTTGACATATCTTTTTTGTTTTCATTTGTTGGAACATCCTCCTCACTGTCTTGTCATCATTTTAATTATTTGGCGTGGACCTCATTCTACTTCATAAAGATAGTTGTTTGATTATTGTGGGCATAAGATTACATACATATGACCATTCCTAGACCCCGCAATGGGGGAGTCTTGTTTACTGGGCTACTCTTAATTTGAACAAATCTTATGGGAATATTTTTAGTGTCATAGTTTGACATCTAGATATTCACTGGCAAAGCGTGCAACCCTTTGTCAACCTGTTCACATGGATCTCCTCTATTGCTTGCCATTTACTGTACAAAAAGAGTGACGGTCATTATTAATTTACATGTTCAATCCATGTAATTTGAAAGGGACCCTTTATGAGCATGGTGATGCTACATAATGTTTCCATCGTTTTTCAGAATGAGTTTTTGTGCATTTTCTTCTCCTTTTCTATTTATACTTTCTCACCAGTTGTGTGATAACTGGCCATATCTCCTTTTTCAGGATGACGTGAGACCTGGTCGAAGGAAACGCCATAGAACTGGGTCAAACCAAGACCCCCCTCGTTCCATCACTGATGTTGAACCCAAAGATGCTCATCAGATGAAACTCTCGGATAGCGACTCCGAGTAGTAGTCCCGCTTGAAGGAATCAAGGTTGAATGCTAAAGCTTGTTATCAAATTGGTTGTTGCACACAGATTGATCGCGCCACTGGCAAATGACTGCTAGTAATACAGTGATTGTTTTACAGCTATACCATGAATTGGAATCAAAAGTTTAGTCATAGGTTTATGTTTAGTCTTGGCCTAAGCTTTATAGATTTACGTTTGGATTAGTCTCAGAAACTGCCTTTATTTCCCTAGTGTGTTGTGAACAATGGTTTAGGAACAGTCTTGGTATGGGACCTGCAGTGACTCGTTTGACTTAGGCTTAAAGATTGTTTGATCTTTCTACTTCAAAATACTGAAATGTATTGCTTGTCGTAAGTCCATATACTAGGCGAAAACCGGTGATTACTTGATCCATAATTTTGTGATCCGGTTTTCCAATCTCGCAATTCTTTTCAAGGACGATTAGTAAGTGATACTGCTTAGTTTTTGTGTGTGTATTTGATAAGACCAGGAAGAAGAATACAATAAGACAAAGGTAGCTGGTTTCTCTGCTTTCGTTCTTACTTATTCTCATGGAGACTCCAATAAATACAGCCCTATTAATCAGCCATAAGCTCCTACTTTTTAGCAGTACTTTCTGAAAATAACAAAGGAGTACCCAAACTTTCACAACTTACTCGATTTCCCCCAATTTGTGGAAGTATATAAGTTGTGGAAGTTTGGGTGCTGTTTTCAAAAAGGAAATGAAGTGTAAAAGCATAATCAACTTAATATTATAATTAGAAAGTTGAATTTATAACTTGTAAATGAATTAGTTATTTTTCGTGTTTGAAGGCACGTAGTAATAAAAAAAATTAATAATAAACATATTTGTATTCATACTCAATTAAATTAGGGCAAAATCTAGTTTATCCTATTGTGGTTTGGGTATTTTGCACATGAACCCCCTATCATTTGAAAATCAGCAGATTACCCCTTTGTGGTTTTGGACCGATATGTACAATTAACATCATAAACAAAAGTGATAAAATGATTTTAATATCCTCAAAATCTCAACCGTTAAACATCAAAATAGGCCACGTGTTATGTGTTCCACTTGAACTTCTCACGCCCACTCACACCGATTAGCAATATATCTCTCTTACCACTATCTCTGCAAAATTATACCTTGCTCTCTCTCTCACTCAGCAATGTCATTGCTCCCTCTCTCTCTCTCCTTCATCATCTCTCTCCATCAGCAACCCCCTCTCCCCTTTCTCTTTCTCTAAGCAACAACCTCATTATCCCTTTCTCTCACCACCCTTCTGCCACAATTGGCAACCCTATCTCTATCTCTCTCTCTCTACAACCAATAAATCAACGATCCACCTTCCCCCAATTATCACTGGCATCGGGGCAACCATCTGGGCAATGATCACAACCACGATAATACTACCCATTTACAGAGCACAAACTCAAACCCCTAATCACCCCAATCAAAGCAAGGATTTTGTAGGACTATTGATTTGTGTTGGGTATTTGTATTGGTTATTTGTATTTGTGCTGGGTATTTGTACTGAGTCGAAGGAATACTGATTTTTCGGTGGAGTTGCAATTGTCTTGTGAGTTTGGGTTGGCTTTGCTGAATGACCAGAAGGGATTATCTGGTCTCCGAAGGAAAAGGAGGGTTGTGCTTGATGATATGGCCTAACAGGCTTTGTTTTATTTGAACATCCTTGAAGTAAATGTTGATTTGTTTGAAATTTGCTAGAAAGGAAGCTAGGCAGTGGTGATGTTTTGGTTTGGGAGTTGGCTGGATGAGCTGCTGGTTAACTTTTGGTTTTTTTACTTAAGTTTGGTTTGTTGTCTTTTAAGGCATATATTTTGCTTTGTGCTTTCTGTAAGGTATATTTGTTTCTTGTAATTACTGTTTTTGTGAATAAATAAAATTCTATTAAAAAAAAGGGGGATAAACTGAATCCCATGTTTTTTTTTTGTTTCCTCTTGGTCTTCGTTGATCTCTGTTATTACTGGTGGGGGTGTCTTGCTTGGTTGATTGAACTTGGCTGGCAGTGGTGGTGGTGCACAGTAGGGCAATTGTTCAAGAAGATGAAGATCGAATAAGGGTATTATTGTAATTTTATTGTGTCTATTTTTGGAGGGAAATGTGTTTTGTTATGTCAAACCTCCTTTTAGGTGCGTGTATGTCACGGATCGTCTAATCTAACAGAAATACTAACCGTAGCATTTTAGTCCAAAATCACAAGGGGATAATGTGCTGATTTCTAAATAATAGAGGGGTCATGTGCAAAATACCCAAACCACAAGGGGTAAACTGGATTTTGCCCATTAAATTAAAGATAGAGGATAGAGAAATGAATTTAAACATTGACTGTACTGAGAACGAGTGGTGGTTGGGCGGCAGTGGTGGAGGGAGATGATAATCGATTGTGATGGTGGCGGTCATGGGTAACAATGGTAATGGTGGGATAGTGGCGGTGGCGATAAGGTGGTGGCTGCGATAGTTGTGGTGGGGCAGTGACAGTGGTATTAGCTGCAGTAGTGGTAGTGGTGGGGCTGTGGTTGTTGGGGAAGAGGTGGTGGTGAGAGTGGTGGTGGTAGTGGTGATAGTGGTAATGGTGGTGTGGTGGTAGGAGTGATGGCGGTGGGGGTAATAATGGTGGTAAAACAGTTCCAAACACTATTTTTTTTTAACATATTTATGAGAAGTTGTAAATCCTAAAAATATTTTTAAAAAATTACCCAAAACACACCTTTAGGGGTCCATTTTCCTATTAAATTTGGAGTTTAATGTTAACCATTGAATTAATTTTAAAATAAAATTTAAAGAGATCTCAACCACGAAAAATAAAAGTCATTTTGTTTATTTTTTGAAATTTAAATTGTATTGTGTTTTATTATATAGATAATAATGATTAAAATTGATCTAATTCTCATTTATTTTTATCCAATGGTATAAAATTTATCTCATAATTTTATTTTATTTTCTTCAAAAATATTATTTTCTCTGCATGACCTTCAATGTCAAATAATTTAACTAATACAATCCTTATTAAATTCTTCTCGCTTACCTCTCTCTTATTTTCTCTCTGTTCAAATATAAATATTGTACAATCAATATTCAATTTTTTTGATATTATAGAATATCTTTAGGCATGAAGTTATTACTAATTCACTTATAAAATTATAATTAAGTTCATGCTAACATTATGACAAGATTTTGAGAAATATTAGATTATGGAATTTAAATTGAATCTGTCATTCTCAAGTAATAATTCCAGTCTAATCTAAGAGGGTGAATGAAACCTCGCAACATAAAACATTCTTAAATTCTCAATTTAAATATTGAAAGATTTAAATTCTTACATTTAAACTTTAATTAGATATAAAAAAAAAAAAGAAAGTAACAATATGGTCCACAATCAAATATTTGTTGTATTGTTTGAAAAAAAAATTTTATTGTATTTGTTATATTATCGTTTTTCTATGCAAAAATTGTTAATATAATTAAAATAGAGTCCGTTATTTAATTTTTATTTGATTGAAAAAGAAAGGGAAAATTTTGAATAGAAAGGATAGCTTGGAAGGGCAGAACAATCTATGGGGAATTACCAAAGAAGGACAAAGTTGTAACTTCATGATCAAGAAGACCATATAAAATTTCATACTCAGACTAGCCCACCCTCCCAAATTGTGCCAAATTCATCAGCAATCTTCTTCGTCAAGAGCCGTCAATCGAATTCTAAGGTAAAATTCCCATAGCACAATCTTACAATTGCTTTTTTATTGTGCTATTTTTTTTCTTGCTTCTCTAACATGTGCAGTTTTTTCGTGGATTTTACTTGAAATATCGACTGAAATTTGAACTTTTATTTCTGGGATTTTTTCTTATGTCATAGGTATCTATAGCTTCGTATAGCGCTGATATAACTCTGTAAACTTCCCCTATCGGTTTCTATTGTGTTTTCTGCATCTGGGCATGCTTCAATTCATGAATCTGTGATAAGAATAGTGATTTAATGTTTTATAATATTGCTGTAATTTCATGTGCTATCTTTATGTATGGTATATTGACGGTGTTTCACTGTTGATATGACTAGGATGACTTTGAAAGGATATTATTACTTGCCTAAACTTTGTGCATAGTGGCATGTTTGGGATTTGGTTATAATTTGGCAACGGAATAATTTTAGGTTCAGAATTAATAGGGTAGATAGAAAAAGATATTACACAGTGTAAGTCCGGCCTACAGAAGCAGCCTGGGAGTGTTGATGGCATACAGGTCTAAACTTCAGCATATTTGCACAGGGTGACAGCTATCAGAAACGAACTGATTTTGCATGATTGCAAGAGTTTAATAGGGTAGATAGCTGGAAATAATATAGAGAATAATGTTGGATGAATTTGAGAGTGAAAGGGGTGTGCTAAAACAAATGGTAGTTGGATTTCTGGCTTATGTAATTGCTATATTTGTACATCATGAAGTTGAGTATCACAATGCTGTGAATTTGTTAATGGCTCATTTTGGCCTCAATTGCTTTATAATAAATTATGTGAAAAGCCTTGTTGCAATTACACACCCCTCATTGGTATGTTAAGAATCTTGTCTTCAATGATTAATAAAATTGAGTGGCCTTTCTTAATTTTTCTGTTCTCTGACTTGAGCATCATAATACATGTATGATAGCACGTTGGTTTTGTGATTAATAATTTTCTTGCTCACTTGATCACAATTGTCGCTTGCTTCTTTTGTTGTTTGTAGTCCATAATCTTATTCTTATTTTGGTTTTTTGACCAAGATGTGAAAATTGACTTTTGTTTTCTGTCCTCCTTTATTGTTATCATCTTTGATTATTTAGCCTACCCAGCCCCATATATTTTCCCTTGTTTCTGTTACTATCATGTGATTTTAAGTTCAATCACTGGCTTATCCTTTTACTTTAACAATATTTCACTTGGTCTGATGTCAAACTTTGGTTTAGATATGGGGAAGGACTCCAAACCAAAGGACTCAGGAGGTAAGGGTAAGGGAAAACAGGCAGCTGGTGGAAGTGACGACAGTGCTTCCAAGGGTAAAGGGAAAGCTGGAAAAGCAGATGGCCTTGGAACATGTACATATGTCAAAGGTCTCTTCTTCTCCTTATCCTGTTTTTGAGGAAGTTCTTTGTTTTTAAGTTCAAAACTTGATGTGGTGTTAGTCTCCTTAAGATTCTGTTGTGAGGTTATTGATTTTTTCAGCGAGGCATATCTTATGTGAGAAGCAAGGGAAGATTAATGAAGCTTACAAAAAGCTACAAGATGGCTGGCTTAGCAACGGAGATAAGGTTCCACCAGCTGAGTTTGCTAAGGTAAATTCCCTACCATTTTATATTTTGAGATTGTTACAGCCCTTGTCTAGAGGTGCCAAACCTAATTTTCACTGAGCAGTAATACTTGAGGTGAAACTCTTGTAAATAATCACTTGCATCTGTATGCTTCATAATTTTGCAAACATGTCAAATGGCTTTATTTAAACCCACTTCACTAGCCCACTCCATATTGACTTGAGTTAAATTTGACATAAACATTTATGGATTTAAAGACTGATTTTCAAGCCTTATGAGAATGTCTTAATTACCTCTAGGCACATCGAGCAATATCATAGGCACGGAGAAGTTGGAACAAACAAAACTATAGAAGAAAAACAATTGTGGCTGTCAATGTACTACATCCACCTCGTACCAAAAATAGGATCAACTTTCATATGATTTTATGGCATGAGCACAAGAACCAAGTTCACTGTTAATTAGAAAGTTCTTGTTATAATAAGATGGCTATAACGTTAATGCATATTTTCTCCTAAATCTGTCATGTCTTGAACTGAGCCGAAGAACAAATTGAAATTTTTCTATGCTGTTTTTCTTTGCCTTTTCTAGCTAGCAGCAGAGTATTCAGAATGTCCATCAGGGAAGAAGGGTGGGGACCTGGGATGGTTTCCACGTGGCAAGATGGCTGGCCCATTTCAGGAAGTTGCCTTTAACACACCTGTTGGAGTTACCAGTGCACCTTTCAAATCAACGTGGGCTTCCTAATATCCTGATTTTTATCCATACAGCAGCGAAATAGGTGTTTGTAGAGTGATTGATTTGCAGGCCAGCTAACATCATTTTGCTTTTGATTATGCAGGCATGGCTACCACATCATTTTGTCTGAAGGGAGGAAGAACTGAGACACTCTAGCATTCCAATGGAGGCTATGTCATATGTTGGCCATGGAAATGGAAGTAGTTTTATTTGTATCTGTCTGATACTTGGCCTAGTAATGTCATAATATGTGGAACACCAGTGGTTGAACGATGCTGACTCATTTGAGATATATGTTTATTTTGTGATTATTGTAGAAGTTACTGTGCATTCTGGTTTGTATTTTTTGTCCACGTGCAAATCGACTTGGGATTCATTGGTTTTTTTTTTTTTTTGGGGGGGGGGGGGAACCTAGATAATAAATGAACATCTTAGCACCCTCATCTAGGAGTGTCAATCGTGTCGTGTCGTATCAATTTCGTATTGTGTCAATTTCGTGTCGTGTCACTTTCGGTCGTGTTATTTTCGTGTTGTATCACTTTCGATATGTGTCAATAAAAAATTATTGAATTTGACAACAATTAATATAATATTATTTAAAAAATTATAAAATTTTTATTTTATATCTAAAATATTCATTAAATAATTATTTTTTATCTACAGTACCCATTAATCGTGTTATTTGTGTTGAATTTTAATTTGATCAATTTATTACTCGTATTAACGAATCGTGTTTTTTTGGGGTTCGATTCGAGTCGGGTTCGTGTTCGAATCAAAAATTGACACCCCTACTCACATCTAAATAATTGAGGTGTATCTAGTTGTCTGATATTCGGCCCGGTGATGCCATAATTATGTACAATTCCGGTGGTTGAACGATGCTTCGCCATTCTGAGCCTTTGAGGCATATGTTTTGGGGTGTTTTTTTTGAAAGATCTGATTTCACATTTTAGTTTTTACTTGTTTTCATTTGCTTGCAGAAATCAGGTAGGTTTCTATATCCATGGAGACATGTGGATATGGCTTAAAGAATCTTCTTAGTTGTTTTCTTTCCCAGGTGGGTGGAGCCAAAGGCTTTGGCTTGGAGGCTTCTGCAGTGATGTTTGTTGAGCACAAAGTGATCTCTCACGGGCTTACATTGCCATTGAGGGCTACAGAATATCCAGTGCAGAACAGTTGCTTTGCCTTTTTACCGACTACTGGGAGGTCTTCGATCCTCTTAGGGGCTGTTTGGTAAGTTGGTATGGGGCTCGGTAAGATTAGTTTGGAAAAAATAGTCCAATGAACTCCTAAAATTCTTGGGGTAATTTGAAAGCTGGTACAAAAATTTAGACTTATTTGAGTTAAACTACATTGAAGAAACTTATTTGGTCATAAGTGAAAAATACTAATGTTCCATTTGGTACGATAGAAAAATAGAAGGATAGAATGTTAGAGGGATAAAATAAAATATCATGTTTGATAAAGAAGGAAAATAGGAATGATGAAAAAGTGGATAAATTAATTTTCCTTTCAACTAACTCAAATCAATTCCTCTAAAATCAGAAGGAAAGTGGATGAAAAATTAATTATTTGTGTTGAGATGTATATTAATTATCTATATATTTTTTTTATATACATATATTATGTATATATTAATTTTATATAAAAATACAATAATAAAATATATATATATATATATATTAAAAAAATATTTTTTATCTTAACAAGGGGTGAAAATTTTTAACTCAACACGATGACATGACTCGAACTCGACATGAATTTTATGACACAAACTTGATTAACTCGAACATGAAAATAAACAGATCAACTTGTAACTCAACACGACACAATTAGTTAAATGAGTTAAGTTATGTGTGACTAAGTTCGACACAAACTCGAAATACTTGGCACGAATCTGATACGACACGACTCGACTGTCACTTTAATCTTAGTTAGCACTAAAAAAAAAAAATTAGTCATTTTTATTTTTCATCCATTCAACCAAGCACAAAGGAAGTAAAATATATCATTCCTATTTCTCTTCCTTTAAGGATAAAAAATGTATCACTCTTACTTTTCATTCTCTTTACTTTTTATCCTTCCTACCAAACGGAACATAAAAAATTATTTATTACTTTATTACTTCCTCTCTCTTCATTACTCTCTCACTTTCTATTGCCTATTTTCTTTCTATCTATCTCTCTCTCTCTCATAATGATAATTTTTTAAAAAAAAAATTTGATTTAATTTTTTCAACACTCTTTCCTATTTTTTCTCTCTCACTCCTTTTCCCCTTATTTTCTTTTTCTCTCTCTCTTTTTATATCAACGTTACAACAACACAATTATACTAATTAGTTACACCAATTAATTACAATTATCCTAATATATAAAATAGTTACTCATGTGTTTTAATAAATTAAACAGTTATACTAAACAATTATACAAAATTACAACACCAACTCAATTTGTCATTCAATTATTTATATAAATCAAAGAGTTACATTATTTAGTATCACAACATGGTTACACCAATTATATACACCAAATTAGGTTTATCATTAAACAAAATATTTTACCATTATACTAATTTGGTATATATAATTGATGTGATGATGTCACGATAATAAATGTGCAACTATTTAGTTTATGTAAACAACTGAATGACAAATTGAGTTGGTGTCATGCATAAATAACTATTTAGTATATTATAAGATAATTATAATTGATTGGTGTAACTAATTAGTGTAATTGTGTTATTGTAATGTTAATATAATGTTAATATAAATAGAGAGAGACGAAAAGGAAAATCAAATATTTACATATTTGAAAAGAAAATAAATTATCAATAGTAGATAGAGAGAGAAAATAGGAAAGAAATAGGGAAAGTAAGGAGGGAGAGAGAGATGGAGAGAAAATAGGAGAGAGATAGTGAGAGAGTAATGGAGAGAGGAGAGAGAGAGAGAGAGAGAAAGATTGAAAGAAAATAGGGGAAAAGAGAGAGATGGAGAGAATAAAAATTATACATAATTTAAGTAAGGATAAGTAAATAAAAATTTTCAAATATCATTTAAATTTTGTACATAATCACAAAAAGTTTTATTAAAATTGTACTTAATGGAATAAAATATTTATTCATATACTTTCTTTTAAATAAGTGTAAAAAAATGTACTCACACTTAAAAAATCCTTTATTAACCGGGTCCAACAAGTAGACTTGTTCATTATCCTTGGGTTAAATTCATACCTCAAGGCCGGCCTAACCACTCAGCCAATAAAACCTGAGCTTTAGGCTCCATAATTTTTAGGTACATAGTAATATAGCCTAAACCAAAAAAAAAATTCTAAATTCATAAAAATAGCCCCACAAACAAAAGATTTTAGTAAAAATTGGGACTAAGACTTTCTTAAAGGAATTATAATAAGTTTAGTTCATCAAGAAAGCTTATTTTGAGGCAAGTCTATTTTTAATTTTACTAATAAATGATTAAGTTCACTATTTTTTTAAAACTCTAAAATGTCCTTCTAATGACTTAAAAAATAATCTTCAACATTAAATAATTTCCAAAACAATCATCATTGATTCATACTTAATGGGAGATTTATTTTCATAAAATCTGAAATTCAAATTTAAATTTGACGTCACTACCATTTCTCTCTCTCTCTCTCATTATTTTTTTCTTGCTAAAAAGACTATAATTAATTTAATATTAAATATTACTATTTTTTGTCGAACATGTTATTATTTTTCTAATGAATATGTTACTATTAATATTGAATGATACTTTTTTTTTTTTGAAATATTAATATTCAATAATACTTTTTTTTATTGACTGTGTTACTACTGTTATTTTTTCAAATATTAATTAATGTTACTATTTTTTTATTTTTAAATGTTACTATTTTTTTGTGTTTAAGTGGTATATATATATATATATATATATATATTAGTCAAACTCTTAAAATTTAGAATTTGTTAATTTTCAAATTTGTTGTAATTAAATAAAACTAATGAATGTATTTTACATAATGAAGATCAAAATAGACTTACTATTAAACAAATTTTATTGTTGAACTTATTACCAAATAAGTCCACAAAATAGAACCGATCACCAAATTTTTCAAGATTTTAACTTGAGTAAATTAGACCTATTAATTCAATCAATGAAATTAAAAGACCCTAAAATTTAATTTTTTAAAAACAAAAATAAAAAAGCTAATAGTAAAACTAAAATTACTAAAAATCAAGTTTTAAAGCCCCAGAAAAATCAAATTCAAACTTACCATCATAATTTTTCAATCTCTCTCCCTTTCTCCATCAAGTTTAAATATGATGACAAAACCTTTAATATAAAAACTTAATTAATATTTTTGTATTTCAAAAAATAAAAAAAGAATTTATTTAAAATTTATTATTAATATTAAAAAAACCTCATTTATTATTTTTGTTTTAGGTCCTAAAATGTCAAAGACGGCCCCTCTCATACCTGGTAAATTAGTGTCAATTGTTGTGTCGGTTGCCAACCCTAATTCTCATTATGCATAGTCCTGCTCTGTCAAAGCACAAGTCAAATGGTAAGTTATACAGCTTCCAAATGCACATTCAAGTACAAATATGATAATGATGCTCCCAACTCCAAGCAGCTATATATTCTACACAGCCAAGTACAAGTAATGGTAGTTAACAAAACAGATGCATGCTTATAATTCATTCTCGTGGTCAATGAGTTTGAGACCCCAACTCATGTCCTCGCAATGCCTCACATGAGGAACAAGCTCACCAGTATCAACCCCTGCTTTCCTTTTGCAGTCATAAAACGGAGGGGCATGGAAACAAGGCTCCATTGACATGGCTCGGCGACAAGGTGGGTTGGGTGCTGTCCGATTTTCAGGCTTGTAAAGAATCCATGGTTTCAATCCTCCAAGACCCTGAGCCACATACCCAAAAGTTGACCATGAACTGGTAACCAACTTATCAGTCAAGCTCAATAGATACATTTCTGCCCATGCCTTCCTGTTGTGCATTTGCTTCTCAGTTTGTTGATACCCTTCATGACTTGGCTGGTAAACTCCAATTACCTCCCCTGTCACGGTTGGATGTTCCCAGTAAAGGTCCCTTAATTTCTCAAAGTACCCAGAGCTTAAAGACGTCATCAGCACAGCTTTAGTCTTCTGATTTCCAGATGGGTCGATGATAGGTTCATTCTGGTTGATTTTTGGTAGCAGATTCTCCTTCATGGTACAAGCTAAAATCTGATCTAACACATGTTGGAAAGGACCAGGTTCTGTATCAAAGACTCTGATCTGGATTCCTAATATTTCATCTGCTTTAGCTAAATAAGCTTCATAGTACCTGGTAACAAGCCCCCAAACAGGATTGGTTGGGTGGAGGAGATACCTGCCCAAGAAGTAGAAAACCGTTTCTTTTTCTGGGAAGAGATTATTGAGTTCTTGCTCAAAAGATGGGATCAGGAAAAGTGATGGAATAAAGTAGTTATCTGATTTCATAATCAACCAAGGAATTTTCTGAAAATAAGATTGATCTTGATCACAGAAGAAAAGCTTATCTTGATCATCATAATCATGGACGAGATGGAGATAGACAAAAGGCAGTGGCGCAAACCCAGTTGAATTACCTACAATGTTCTTCTTCAGCATGTTCCCATAACAATGCAGAGATTTCTGATCAAAGCTGTTAAACTGATCAGTGATGGGGAAGTCTGAGGGCAGTAACCAGGAAACACCCAAAAATGGTTCACAGAAGAGATCGGGCATGTCAACTCCACGTTCAACAAGCAGAACTCGATTTGTAAGGACAGCATAAAGAAATGCTGAAGCTAAAGTCAGTATCCTGTTTCCTAAACCACTAAAGGACATCCAGACCAAATAGTTACAATCTGAGGGACTGGCACGTTGGCCAGACTGGAGTTGTTCCAAGGTTTTATTGTAAGATTCTGTATGGGGTCCACATCGTTTATGAAGGACTTCGTAGCTTCTTAACTTCGATATGAGGTAAGAAGAAGGTTTGTGTGGTAGTTCTTTACGATACAAAACTGACTGATACCTACTGAGACAAGACCTCTCGTCAAACCCAGCAGGAAGAAGGCCACCAAGTAGTTTATCTTTAGGCACCTCAACGGGCTGAGGAAAATCATCTTCTTCTAAACCTATGAAGGGCCAGTGGAATAAAATAGAAGACAATAAAGAGATTAGTGAAGGCAAGAAGTCCAAGAAGTAAAGAGTAGTACTGTAGGAGATACCACAGCATCAACAAGATGGCTGGCAAAAATGACGAATTTTGATAAATTTACTAGCAGCAAGACAAATATACAACAAACAAAGTGGCATAAAGAAGAATACACCAAAACTATTCTGATAACTGCCTGTACTTCTTTTATACTAGTTCAACAGCAAAATGGAAGTGAAACATAAAATCTGTCAGTTGATGCCACCAAGTATAAAATGGATGAAATAAATGGCTCATATTAGTCTCTTGTGCAAAGAAAACAGTAGGGAAAATGTGAAGTCATCTGAAGCTCTCACCCAAAAAAGAGACAAAATTTAACCATTTGGAACCTTGTCCAGAGAAGGCAAAGCTTTTTTTGAAAAAAAAAAAGAAAAGAAAGAGAGATAGGCCATCACCTTTCAATTGTATGTTTACTATGGTTGCATATACATTCTTTGTGAAGAACGAAATGAGAAAATCAGCCAGCTGTGGTGACACTAAAAATTGCTAATTCATTTGAGAAGCACTTATTTGCAAGGCTTTCATCCAAAATTGTTATGGACATTCAATCACAGAAACCTAATATATTATCAGACCTGTTGATTGGATGAATAATCATCACACGCTTGAAAGCCTAAAGCAAAGGAGTATGGGAAGCTCTTTTGTTATAAAATAAAGTGTCCAGGGTAGTTTAGGATTGTTGTTTATGTTTATTTCAACTTAGTTAACTACTGGTCTAAGATATGTATAGACTAGTCATAACCCGTGCCTTCAAATATATAAAATTCGAGCGTCCAAAAAATCGATCCCATTATATTAATTTTTTTAAAAATATATTAACTACAAATTAATTAAATATTAAATAATTAAATATATGATAAAATGAATGATGTGATGTTTTTAGGGAAGAAATATATAAATGATTAAACGTATGATAGAAATAAGTGATGCGATTTGACGTTTGAGTCTAATAAAGGAATGATAGATGAGGTAAGTGATTGGTGATGGTTTTGAGGGGAAAAATATGACTGAGATAAAATTTAAACACAATCCTGTTTTATTATATAGATAATTTTGTTAAAGAGTTGATGGCATTTTAAGATTTCTAGATTTGCTGAACAAGCACGACATAAGTGATTCATCGGTATTTTAGACCAAACTACGTTTTTTGCTTCAAATATGGGCCTCCAATGGTCTAAAATAGACTTAAAAGTCCAGAGTTAAATTTTCTAGTACTTGGAGTCTTGGCTCTGATGATGAGGAAGTACAACAGCCTATGAAGGTATACATAATCTCTTGATTTAAAGAGAGTTAACTTACTAGATTTTGAGCTGTCTCAGTCCTAAAAAAAAGTAATTTTATAAGCGCCCTCCCCCCAATCTAATACTCAAACCCTGGCAACCAAAGAACTGTCAACCAATCCTTCGCTATTTTTCATCAGTGGCAATCACAGCACAAAAGCAGCCATCTTTCATCAATTTATCAGACCGAAACCTACCTTCACCATGGATTATTGACCTATTTGTTAACATAGAGCACCTACATTTCCAGAATGTTCATACAACTTACAACGAAAGTTCCTGCAAGCAAACATCTCCAACACATAGATCTCAGTCTTTTCCATACATAATGGCATAATGCTCACAATTCTGCTGCATATGGAGGCCCCAATTATATAAGCTCTCTATAACCTACCACAAAATTGACCATAAGCAGCATAATTCTTGATTCCCTATGTCTGTTGCACGTCAGCTTAGCTTAACTTGTCCAATATAGTGCAAATAAACAAAAAGAATTTTCTGTCTCTTCATGGTCAAGCTATGATCGAGCAAAATATCAACAGACTTTTGGTCTAATAGTACTCTTACCTTGTGAATATTTTCCCTTCTTGAGATCTGAACATCAACTCACTGCTCCATATACTCCTCAGCAAAATGGAGTCAGTGAACGTAAAAATCGTACAGTGATGGAGATGGCCAGGTGCTTGCTTCATGAGAAGGAGTTGCCAAAAGAGTACTGGGTAGAGGCTGCTAACACTTCTGTGTTTCTGCTAAACAGACTTCCTACAAAGGCAGTTGATGGGAGGACACCTTTTGAGGCTTGGTATGGTTACAAACCTTCTTTAAAGAATTTAAAAGTGTTTGGCAGCTTGTGTTTCACTTATGTGCCTCAGATTAAAAGAGACAAGCTCGACAGAAAAGCTGAAGCTGGAATCTTTGTGGGATACAGCTTAGTTTCAAAGGCTTATAGAGTTTTTCAACCTGATACAAGAAAAATTCTGATAAGCAGAGATGTGCATTTTATAGAAGATGCTAAATGGAATTGGAGAGGAGATCAGGCTGGTAAAATTCCAAGTCAAGATTCAAAGTTGCTAGAGCTGTCCGAATCTGATTTGGTTGATGATGAACCTATCAGAGGTACAAGATCACTTTCTGAAATCTATCAGAAGTGCAACATTGCAGTCCTGGAACCAGAAAATCTTCAGGAGGCAGAAAGAGATCCAAAATGGGTAGCTGCAATGAAGGAGGAGTTGAGCATGATTGAGAAAAATAAAACGTGGCAGCTGGTAAAAAGACCTGATGACAGAAAGGTGATTGGAGTGAAGTGGGTATTTAGAACAAAGCTGAATGGAGATGGCTCTATAAACAAGCATAAAGCAAGGCTTGTTGTGAAAGGTTATGCTCAAATCCCTGGTGTTGATTTTTCTGACACATTTGCTCCTGTTGCCAGAATTGAAACAATCAGGTTGCTGCTGGCCATTGCTGCTCAAAAGGGTTGGAAAGTGTACCAGTTAGATGTCAAGTCAGCATTTCTAAATGGTCTTATTGATGAGGAGATCTACGTAGAACAACCTGAGGGATTTGTTGTGAAAGAGCAAGAAGAAGATGTGTATTTGCTCAAAAAAGCTCTATACGGCCTGAAGCTGGCACCAAGGGCCTGGTATAGCAGAATTGATGAGCATTTGATGCAACTGGGATTCAAAAAAAGTCTCAATGAGGCTACCCTCTACATCAAAGGTGATGAGATCAATTTTGTTGTTGTTTCTCTGTATGTGGATGACTTACTTGTTACAGGAAACAACTTGGAACTTGTGAATAAATTCAAGAAAGATATGCAACAGACCTTTGAGATGACTGACTTGGGGGAAATGGCATATTTTCTTGGAATGGAGGTTCAACAAAAGGAGAAAGAGGTGTTCATTTGCCAAACCAAATATGCTAAAGAAATTCTGAAGAAATTCAGAATAGATGAGTGCAAGATTGCTACAACTTCTATGGGTGAAAATGAAAAGCTCAGCAAGGAAGATGCAGCGGAAAAGGTTGATGAAACTCTTTACAGAAGTCTAGTGGGTTGTTTGATGTATTTAACAGCCACAAGACCTGACATCTTACATTCTGTGAGTCTGCTATCTAGATTTACGAATTGTGCTACTGAAACTCATTTTTCTGCTGCTAAAAGAGTTCTAAGATATGTGAAAGGAACATTGAAGCATGGAATCAAGTTCTGTGCCAGTCAGATTCATGTTCTGCAGGGCTATACTGATAGTGATCATGGTGGTTCTGATGATATGAAGAGTACTTCAGGTTATTGTTTTAATCTGGGGTCAGGAATGTTCTCTTGGTGTTGTAAAAAACAAGAAGTTGTTGCACAATCAACTGCGGAGGCAGAGTTTATTGAAGCTACAGCTGCTGCAAATCAAGCTTTATGGCTTAGAAAGGTGTTATTTGATCTAAACCTGAAGCAAAATGAAGGCACAGATGTGTTTGTGGATAATCAAACAGCAATAGCTATCTCAAACAATCCCGTTTTTCATGGAAAAACGAAGCACTTTAATATCAAATTGTTTTTTCTTAGAGATGTGCAGAAAGAAGGTTCTGTTGTTCTGAAATATTGTAAAACTGATGATAATGTTGCAGACATCTTCACCAAACCTTTGGTAAGAAGCAAATTTGAGTTTTTAAGGGAAAAACTTGGAGTTTGCAGCATCAAAGCCAAGGAGAAGTGTTAAGAAGTTGACTTAGCTACTGCATTTCCTATTTAGTTGCTGTAATTTTTCGTTTTCTGTTATGTTTTTTATTTATTGACTTGTTCTACTGCATTTCAGTCATCATTTCTATTTTTCTAGCTAAATTGTTAAACATGGAGGCATGTTCCATGGTTGAGCTGGAATATATGAATTTCTGTTTTTTTTTTAGTTGTATTTAAGCACATTTGCAGTTAATAAAAAAATATTACATTGAAATATTCTTCTCTTTCTCTGTTAATTCTTAGTTTGCTCCAACAAGATCAAATGTTCAAGTCCCCTCCCCTCCCTAAAAAAAAATATATAAAAAAATAATAATAAAAAAAAATGATCGAGCAAAACAACAGGTTTCGCACCTTGGCAGTCCAATGATCCACTAGAGCAATACGAATTACTATTTAAGCATCTACAGTCATCTGAGCTGAAACAATGTCAATTAGAGAGGGCAATGCATCACAACTATTAGGTTCAAATTGCCGAGAATTAAAATATCGCTTCGAAACAGTCGAAACATCTGAAACATATCCGTTTCTAAGTAGACCGAAACGAATTAGTGATGGAATCGAAATTCTAATAGTTTGAAATGTTCCATAATATTTCGAAATGTTTTGTTATAATTCAATGTTATTTCAGAATATTTCAAGATATTTTGGTATATTTTGACCAATATTTTGAAAAAATAATTTTTAAACTTTTTATTTTTTTTTACTATATTTTCGAAACGGTAGAAACGTTTCCAAAACTTATTGAAACGTTTCCATTTCTTAGGCGACCGAAACAATGCATCGAAACGAAATTTTGACCCTTGCAAATAGCATTATTAATATGTTTTCCTTCATTTTCTCATCTTCTCCTTTTCTTTAACAGGTTCTTTCTAGACCTTGTTTCAACAACCAGCGGTGAATAATTCCAACTATCAGCAAACTTTGCATCGCCATTCCAAAGTGCTTTAACCAACAACACCCAAAACTCTCTCCATAATTTTGAACAGATTGACCGTAGTCTATTTGGAATTACCAACAGATTTAACAATGTTCTAAAGTCCCATGATTTTAAATAAGTTTCAGAATTAAACTTTCGTAGGACAGGAACAAATATCAACAAAATTCCCTTAAATGAAAGCAAATAACAAAATCCATTAATTAAGCTACAACAAATAATCCAAAACGAAGTACCTTTTTGAGGCTTCACTTCAAGAACCCTAGCTTCAGCAACTGCCCAAAGGCTATCCGAAGAAGATGGGTCTCTGAGAATCACCGATATTGAGAAGAGAACAGAAAGACCCATCAAACAAAAAACGAAAATCCCCATCAGTTTGATTGGGTTCATCCCACATTTCACGTCTGGAGCCCGGGAAAGGGTGTCATTCTCACGATCCGACGGCTGTGGTGGATCGTTGGTGTTCCTGTTGAGCCTCTTCATATCTGCAGAATCTTCATCTGGGTGTCATTTAGAATTGTTTGAAATGCAGAAGAAACAACTGGGTAACTAAAAGAAACGGGAGTAAGATGAAGAGTGACTGTTTGTTACGGTGTAGTGTGGATTCTTGAAGTTTTAGATCTGGTTAAAATGGACTGCGTGACGGTGGGGCTGGCGGTGGTGGTGCTCGATAATTGAATGAGATACGGAACTGAATTACAGCTCACAGTCGACAGTTTTCACCGAAATCTAAACTTGTGCGTTGACGACAATTATTCGTACCTCAATAGTTTTTTATTGTGTGGGTTGAGTTTCATTAGTTTTTGTTAATGACGAGGGCTTATTGAAATTTAAGGTAAATTACATTTACACCCAATCTATTTTAAGGAATTAGTTGGATCGGATTGGAGTATTCACTTCGATCCATTCTAGCCTCTTGGGTTTGATAGGCATAATTGACTATCTTTTTCCGTTCTATGTAAATTTTTTACAAAGCATGTGAATCCCACAAAATATAATAATTATATTTTAAATTAACTTGAATGTCCTTCACATTTATTTATATCATTAGGTATTAAAAAAAGTAATATGGTAATTTATATTTCCTATAGTTCCCGCAATAAAAAAAAAAAAATACTATTTGGTGTCGAGTGACTTTAATACCCTTGCATTGGTGTAAAACATAGGCATTGAATGAAAGAGATAATATTGTAATTTAGCCTTGTAATATTATGTGTTGGTTTATTACCTCATTATTATACTACCCTGAGTGATATTACTTAAACCCTCTTATATGGGTATATTTGCACTGTAGTATTGAGCCGATATAATTTTTAAATTTTTGTATTAGACTTATAATGACACAAATCTATACTACTATAAAATGTCAACAAAAGTGAAAAATTTTTATTTGACTATAATATCCTTAACAAACCAACTAATTCTTGTGATCAATCTTTCTATCATCTTTTTCAATTAATTACATAATTCACTCAACCTCTTATCTTCTTCAATTAATTATCTACATAACTCTTTGATAAATAAATATATTCATATATAACTGTTTTTCTACATAACTCTTTGATGAACAATTATCTACATAACTCTTTTTCTATTTTACCAAATATAATTCTACAATCTCTCTTTTTTGCATTAATGAGGCAATAGTAATTGTTGTAGACTTTCTCTATGTTGTCAGTTGTGAAAGTTGAAAGTTGCAACAAGTGTTGATAGGAAACCTTTGATTTCCAATAATACATTTCATGATGTAAATAATGACAACATTTAGCTTTTCATATTCTCTCCATCACAATTGTATATGCACCGGTTGGGTTTAAGCAATAGATTAGAAGGTTGGGAACCATTTTAGTTATTCTCTTTCCATGTTTCTAGAATCCAAACTCATTTGATGTAAAATCTCCCTCATCACAATTCATTCATACCCTCTGATCGAGCAAACTAATTTGCAAAGTGTATATGTTTAAAGGTTTTCTCTGGTGGTACTTCCTTCATTATTGTTTCCTTTCCCAAAAATTGTTGGTAGAATTGAAATTATTGGCAAAAGTTTAACCCTCAACTTAAATTGTTTGTAGAATCCTCATCATGGATAGTTTTTTTTTTGGTGCTATTGGAAAAGTGGATGACTTGTATAGAGGTAGCATATGAATTAGTATCTCTCTCTCTCTTCCTCTCCTTATTCTTTGTAGATAGACAGTAAAAAAAAAAGGACATAAATATTTCAAGGACTTGATTATATAAATGTTGATGAATTTCTTTAATGTCATGTGGTAGACGGTTGTATCTTTAAATTTTTATCTTTTTTTTCTTCGCACTAACGTTAAGAGCAAATTCAAACGTTTTCAGTACTCCTTCAATCAAGGAGATGCTAGATGAGCAGCATATAAATAATAATTACACGTATAAAATATGTACTAGCAAGATTCAGCTGGACTCTTCTAATCTTAGGATTCTCTTGGCTTCCATCTTGATAGTAATATGTTTGATTAGACAATAAGTCCAAATGAGTGCCTTGATTGTGTTAGAGCTGATCTTCCTCAAAGAAAATGTCAAATACATTTACTTATCGATTAATGTTATTTGTAGTGTCAAGGTTAAAGAAACTTATGGCTTGAAATCACTCAAGAGTCTCAATTATTATCCAATTTGGATGATGGGAATTCTTTTTTTGGTGCTAAATAAGAATTACTTGAGTTTACATTTAAATTCCGATAACACGTATCTGCATATTATTGGATATGTCTATCCAATGTCTAGGTTGTTGCTATAAAGAAGGTAAGCAAGGGTATGAGGGTTTAATAATGACTATTGTGAGGCCATTACTTTGGGGAATTCATCATGCTTAATGCTTATGAACCGTTCTACCTTTCTATTCAGAGTAGTGGAATAATTGTAGAGGTCCTTTAGCATTGGGAGTTCCTAGAAATGAAGTGTTAAGCTCTTATAATCATTGTTTATTCATTTGCACATACAATTATTGTAGCTCTATCTCCAAAATATGAGAATATAATTTAGTACTTATGCCTCGATATTAATATTCGATTTATAATTTATCGCTTATGCTTGCGTAGGGCTCCTTAATCCTTAGTGTTTAATTGTATTTTTTTTATTTGTCCCTTTTTTTGGGTGGATGCAATTGGAGTATTCAGTATAAGATATTTTAAACAATGATCCAAGGTGATAAAGTCTTTTATCCTCACCAAACTTAAAGCAAGGCAGCTCGAGTACCCAATTATTGGGACAAAAACACTTATTAGCAAGCACACAAAACATGTACATCAATTCATAGATTGCAATGATTAAACTGTTTATATTAGGTATCATGTATTACTAAGAGCGACTTGTGAAGTGAGAATCTAACTTCTCCAAGCATGGGTGATACAGTGTGTTCTAACTACTAGACACTTGGAAAAATAAGTTTTCCTCATTGCCTTTATATTGAAGAACCAAAATCCAAGTGAAAATGTGTTTTTTGAGGACCCAAAATTCTCTTTTTGAAAATCAATATTGAGAGCGTGTCATTAAAAAAAGCTCTGATTTTTAGTTTTTCATCTTCGTTAATTCCAAGAACAAAATACTTAGGCTGCTTTTTAATTTCTGAGTGCACAAGTAAATGACCGTTTATTTTATGAATATCTAAATAACTAAACATTTGATTATCGTTACGCAATAATTGACAATATCTTATACTCAAAATGGTCCATGTGCAACGCACATGTACATGATCTCAGATATAAGTGAACCCAAGTACTATTTTATTCTTGAGCAATACTACATAGACCGAAAAAAACATATATTCCACCCCTTAATACCTTTTTTATCGACAAAATAAACTCATCCTTCAACCATAAAAACTAATACTTGCGTCCATGTGAGTAACGTCCACATAGAGACTTGATGGAAGACATAAAATATCATTTTTACCCTTTTATAAAAATAACATAAAACACAATTTAACCTAAACCTGAATAAAATTCCAAAACTCTACCCGAATCCAAAATATACTCGACCCAAATTTCAACTCTTATTTCCCCTCCCACTCACTTTCCCTCCCCCAACCCTAAGGGTGTTTATTAAGACGAGCTACTTAGGCTCAACTCGGATAAGATTTTGTTCGAACTCGACTTGTATTCTAATCGAATTGACCTTGTATAATTTTTTAGACTCATTTAGAAAAACATGTCTAAAAGACTCAGTTCTTTTATTTGTCAAATAGTCGAATTACTCGGGCTCGGCTCAAGTTTAGTTCAGACTCGGACTCGACTCATTTCTAAACAAACCGAGATTGAAAATTTTGTAGAGTTATTTAAAAAAAACGAGCTCAACAGACTCGAATTCAAACTCGCAAAACTCGAATGGATTAACATTCCTACCCACCCCCTAATTACAACGCGTATTTCCCTCTCTCTCTCTCTCCCTTGGTATATATTTAATGTAATATTTGCACGATGTCAACATGGTGTCATCGGCCAATAATAAACAAATAAGTAGGACACTTGAACCCCATATGGTAATTATTGAATATGAAAGTTATTGGTAGTTATAGAATGTGGTGAGATTCATTTGTCTTATATGGTGATGACGTAGTATGGTTTTGTTAACGTTGTCACCACCAGAGTCTGCGATACTAGAATTCTTTCATGGTATTTGTAGGAGTCGATTCTATAGAGAATGATATGAGCCTAATCGAACGTTAATAGAATTAGGAATAGAGCCCAAGCGGATGTCCTAGGTGTAATGTACCGGCAACAGTGGTGTCACTGTAAGAATGACAATGTAGACCTGCTTAATGCTTATGTGTGCCGATGTGTTCGAGTGGCTGTTGTTTGTGTGTGTGGAGAGAGAAACAGTGGCTGACTTCGCAAACCTAAAAAGGAGTATTTGTTGCTTGTCTGGTTCATTTGGATAAATTATAGCCAAGATGGATATAATGTGTTTGGGCATAGTGGAAGAGTAAGGAGCTTTGCATCAACTGAGTATGGGGTAGTGGTAGGTTGTTTGCAGGGGTAGAGGAAAGGGCTGATTTTAGAATGGGATAAGGGTTGAGAAGGGTGGCTTCGGGATTTTAGGGGCGTGGGTTTTGAGAAAATATTTAATGCATCGGTGATATCTCGTCATTATTGACACATAGTATCGACAACTATTATGAGTGTATAATTGTTATGATTGTACAACTATTCTTTAGTGGATTACACTTCAATCTATTATGCTGGTGTTCTATAATTTTTTTTTAAAATGGTTCTAATTGTGGTTAGCTATGGAGTTGGGCAACTAAAACAGTTCTCAAAGAAGAAAACCCTCTTTTTTAGTGGCAGCAACCCAATGTGCAGCCCCATTACTGGCTCTTTGTACACGTTAAAATTGTATAGAATAACAAACTGTTACTTTCCTTAGGTCTAACATGTTAGCTTCTGTCTCCTAGGACGGTTGGAAATTTGAATTGAATTTCCTACGGCTAGTGATCAGGTGTATTAAAACTTGTAGTCAAAATCCAAAGTTTTCGGTTGCAACTAATGTTGTTCTTGAAGAACATTTTCTTGGGGCTAGAGGGTAAAGACAAGGTGATCCAATATCCTCTTACTCTTCTTAATAACTATGGAATATACATGAACCTATTATATATTATCTGAAATGTGCTAAGTTGAATGATCAGATGGTTAGCAAGCACTGGGATTTCTCCACATCAATGTTTAATTTAAATCAAAATTGGTTATTTGTTCTTCGGAACGCTTAATCAATTGAAGTTTGAGTTGATAGCTGCCTGCTCTTAAAATTTAAAAATGGACAGACAAATTCCAAACAACATTAATGAATTTCAATCTGCTTTCCTTGATTTTCAGTGGGTGATTCACTAAGATCACCAGTTTCATAATCAAATGTTATCCACACACACCCCAAGTCCTGTGGTTCGGCAGCGCCCAGCGTCCCATGAAGGTCTCTTTCTTGGGGCACAAAAGACTGAAGTTGGTACTTGGCTGTGACTCAAGTTGTTCTTAGGTAGGACTATCCTTGGACCTAGTACTGCGAGGGCTCCAAAGTTCTCAAAGCATAACTGTAACCTCTCATATGTTTAATTAATTGATTAAGAACCACATAAATCTCATTTGCCAAGAGATGATCATCATCTGCATTGACAAACTCATATATGCAGCTTCCCACCTCAATTGAACTGCAACCAGGATCCCTCCTCTGCTTTATCTCATCTCTGATTATTACCTTCTCATCCCACATGCCTCTTGAAGCATAAATATTGGACATAACAACATCATCACCAGCAAGGCTATCCTCAGATTCAAGCAGATGGCGACGAGCCTCTGCAGCAAGTTCAACATTCCCATGGACACTACACGCACCTAGCAACGTCCTCCACACCACTGAATTAGGTTGGACCGGCAGTCCCAAGATGAACTTATAGACTTCTTTCAATTCGCCTGCTCGACATAAAAGATCCACCATGCAGCCAAAGTGAGGCAGTCTAGGCTTCAATCCATAATCCTCAATCATGCTTTTGAAATGCCTCTTCCCTTCTTCTACCATCCCTGCATGACTACAAGCCATTAAAACCCCAATAAAGGTAACATCATTAGGATCAACTAAATTAACCCGTGAACCGCCTTTTCTCTTTCTTCTTATCCTGCTAGTGTTTTCTCCTTTCATGGCTGCAAAAAGTTCAAGTGCTGCTTCAGCTTGTCCATGTAGTGCATGCCCCACAATCATAGATGTCCAAGTAGTGACATCTTTCTTCTTTATATTATGAAACAACCTCTTGGCAGTCGCAATATCCCCACATTTCGCATACATGTTTATGAGAGCATTGTTTAAGCACAGATCTGTATTAAGCTCTTTCCTCTGACTAATATAAGCATGTATCCATTCTCCCATATCCAATGCCCCAAGATCAGCACATGCAGTTAAAGCAACCGTGACAGTAACTTGATCAGGCTCCACATTAGCCATCTGCATCTGCCTGAACAGCTCAAGAGCTTTGTTTGGTTTCTGGTTGTTTACATAAGCTAATATCAATGCGGTCCAACAAACAACATTCTTGTTGGGCATTTCGTCGAACAAAAAATGTGCATCACCGAGATTACCCGTCGCAGAATACATATTGACCAGTGATGACTGGAGAAAAATGATGGGTTCACAGCCAAATTTCACAACAACAGCATGAATTTGTTTTCCTTCAGGGGCTAAAGATTTTTGGGTACAAGCTTTGATGACAAACAGGAGAGAGTAGCTATCAATTAAGGAAGTGTTTTCTCTCATCAAGTCCCTGAAAAACAAAAGAGCCTTGATGGTGGATTTGGACTTGAGGTATCTTTGAAGGGTCTGGTTTGCTTTTGGTGGTTCGAGGTGGGTACGGAAATGGACACAGAAATGTTCCATGTTTGCAAATAGTCTGGTCACCTTTGTCTGGAAATGAATTGAAGGGAACTTTTTCAAGAATCTCATCTGTGTCAGACAATGTAGAGAACATCATTGGATATTACAAAGATTTAGTGCCACCAGAATGAGAGATGATCCGCTCCCTTTCCCTTTATTTTGCTTTGAACCTACAAAATTAGTGATTAAAAATGGAATTCCAATTTTACAGGTAGATCCTTGGTTCATTGTAACTAAGGCATTACCGGCGGGCTTTGGTCCACTGAAATTCTTTATTTTGTGAAGACTTTCTTGAGACCAAAGTTCAACTCCCTTCTATCCCTCTTCCTCCCAAAAAAACAAATTGTAACTAACGAAACAATATAGCTTAAGGTAAAGGAGTATGACTGTATGAGTTCATAATAAGTTTCTTCTCTTTTGAGCCGTCAATCTCATACCAGGTTTGTATGGTATTTAGATTCTCCGGAATGTATGGTATTTAGATACTTTACATGCCTATTTTTTTTTTTTCAAAGTTTCTAGATTTAAACTGATAATTCTTTTAAACTCAAGGACAATTGCCGTGACATGAACTAAAATAGAGCATATTCTTGAGAAATAAATGTGGTTAAGCTTTTAAAGGGTGTGAAAAGAAATTGATCTTCTAACTTATCAAATGTCAGACTCAACCACTAAATTACCTCTAAAAATTAATTCTCCGTATGTTTACTAATAATGTGAAAGTTATAATTTTTTATACTCTAAAATTACAATTATAAAAAATATGACCGATTATAGATCATGAAAGTTATAAGTTTTAATGATAAAATTATAAATTTTAAAGTTTAAATTACATTTTTAAATGCGAAGTTATAATTGATTATAGTTATTTATGAATGATTAAAATATTTCATGGTCGATCATATATTAACTCAAAGTGGTTATAATTGTACTTTTAAAAAATATAACTTGACCTTAAAAAAAAAAATTTTAATAAATTGTTGGTATCGTAGGGTTATCCATTAATAATATTAAATTTGAATTAACAAGTATAAATTGAGAAGTAGAAATTTAAAATTAAACCTAATTTTCCTCTAACCAAACCCACCATCCTCATCCTAGGTTTCACATAACACTAAAAGTCTAATGAACTTTATGCAAGCAAAACCAAATAAACATCCTCTAATTCTGCAAAAATTTATAGAATACCTCCTAAACTAAAGAAAGAAAAAATTTTAAAAAGTCAGACATTTTGTAAACAATAATTGTGAAGTAGGTTTATTGTATTTAATTCGAATTATTTTAGTTTAATATTAATCTAATTTATTTAGTAAAAGTTATATTATTATTTTGAGTTCATTTTGAAAATTAATCTTATATTCTTCCATTGGAACTTCGTTGTATTGTACCCTTGGCAATTCCAATTTCCAGGACCCAATTACTTTCATAGTTTCGTTACTCCTAACAAACGTTTTGAATGTTAGTTGAGGAAACCTTTCCCGCTAATCGAACGAATATCAGAACTCTACAACAACACCTCTTTTCTCTATTGCAAAATTGCAATACCGTCAGAAAACTCACTCAAATCCATACCCAGATAGTCATTAATGGCTTTGCTCAGAAAAGTTTCATCCTTGTCAAGCTCGCATCTTTCTACATTACTTCTAATTATCTCGAACATGCCCATCAAGTTTTCCAACAAGTTGAAAATCGAAGTACCACTCTTTGGAATCAAATTATCAGAGGCCATGCTTTGAGCGAAAAAGCAGATAAATCGATTGAGCTTTACAATGAAATGGTAGCGGCCCATGTTGAGCCGGACGGGTATACCTATTCTTTTGTTATCAATGCTTGCGTGAGAGCAGGGTTGTTGAGAGAGGGAGAGCAGGTACATGGGAGAGTATTGTCAAATGGGTGTTACTCAAACGTGTTTGTAAGGACTAATTTGTTGAATTTATATGCAATGCTTGGTGGGAAGGAAGGTGTTGGGAGCGCGCATCGTGTGTTTGGTGAAATGGCTGAGAGAAATGTTGTGACTTGGAATTCGTTGCTTTCAGTGACTTTTAGGTGTGGGGATGTTGATGGAGCACGCAGGATTTTTGATGAGATGCCAGAGAGGAATGTTGTTTCATGGACTACCATGATTGCTGGATGTGCGCAAAATGGGCGTTGTAAGCAAGCGTTGTCGTTGTTTCGTGAGATGCAAAGGGCACGCGTGGAATTGGACCAGGTCACGTTGGTGGCTGCATTGTCAGCGTGTGCTGAATTGGGCGACTTGAAAGTTGGTAGGTGGATCCATTCTTACACTGATATTAATGGCCAGCCACTTTTAGTATCACTGAACAATGCACTCATTCATATGTATGCCAACTGTGGAGAAATTGAGGAAGCTTATGAAATATTCAGAAGAATGCCTCGCAGAAGTACTGTTTCTTGGACGAGCATGATCACAGCTTTTGCGAAACAGGGACGTGGAGAAGATGCTCTAAGGATGTTTCGGTGGATGCAAAGATCGGGAGACAATGATGTCAGGCCTGATGAGATAACTTTCATTGGGGTTTTATGTGCCTGCAGCCATTCTGGCTTTGTTGATGAGGGACGATTTTTCTTCAAGAACATGAGACAAACATGGGGAATTGATCCCATGATTGAGCATTACGGCTGCATGGTTGATCTCCTGAGTCGTGCTGGATTTTTGGATGAAGCTTATGGCCTTGTTGAGACAATGCCCGTGAAGCCAAATGATGCAGTGTGGGGTGCTCTCCTTAGTGGTTGTAGGATTCACAAGAATGTGGAGCTTGCCTCCCATGTGGCTCAAAAGTTGGCCATGGAGGTTGACCCCGATCGGGCTGCTGGCTACTTTTTGCTCTTGTCCAATGTATATGCAACCGCCAATATGTGGCAGGATGTTGCCAATGTGAGAAAAAATATGGTTCAGATGGGTGTGAGGAAGCCTCCAGGTCGAAGTTGGGTTCAATTAGATGGAATCATTCACGATTTTCTTTCTGGTGACATGACTCACAAGCATGCATCTTTGATCTACGAGATGCTTGGTAAGATCACAGAACAAGCAAAGAGGGAAGGCTACGAGCCAGACGTTTCAAAGGCACTTTTGGACACTGAGGAATAGAATGTGAGAAGTTGTTTTCTACTTATTGCCTCATCTTAATTGCAGCACTTACATTGTAAGGAATGATCATTACTTCACTGTCCATCAACAGTTTTGAGAATCTGATTATACCATAATCGAATCATTGTAACTGTTCTCACTGTAAACAAAGAGCTTATCCCACCACCACATTTTTGGACTTATGAATCCAACACAGACCTTAGATATGTGTAATCAACCGCAAACTAAGCACGTATACGTAGACTGTAAGTCGGGACTTTGGATGTCATGTCAAGGTACTACATTCTTGAGTCCTTTCCATTCAAGTTATCTGAAGGGTCCTTAGGCTTGTTTTCACTTTTGCCATTTATGATTGCACACTGCATCGTGGTAGATGCACTCTTAGACAGTAGTTAGACTATATTTTCTACTAACTAATCAAATGGCTTTCATTGACAGAAAAATAAGGTTATCATTAGAAAATGATAATCAATAATTCTTTGACTAAATAAAAAAGATCAAGAGGAAAAAAGTAATAATTGAAAAACATAGTAACAAAGCTCTTAGATTTTTCCTGAAATTATGGACTCTATTATGATATTTTCATTAAAATTAGTTCCATGCATCCTAAATTAAGAAAATTTCCAAATTTTTTATAGATTCTTGAAACATGTAAACAATTCCTGCATTCTATTTAGTATTCTTAATCAATGCTAACCTTATTATTTTAAGTTGTGAATTATTCCAAGGCTGGAAAATCTGAAATTTGTCGATATGTTTGATTATGACAAACACGAGAATTAAGTGTAATAAACACGAAGCAATTTATGCATCATCATGGCTTCATTACCATCAACTAGAAAGCGTGTTTTAATATGGTTCTTTTGTTGCTAAGCAAGGCTTGTGCGTAACTGTTTACCCAACGTTATCTTTTTTAAACAAAATCATTAGTTCAAACCGATCCCAAGTTATTTATGAACAACTCGACCCATTTACAACATTACTTCATTTAAACAGTGTCTTTAATTTTGAAATAGTACATGTATGAACTTAATAAATCATGTGTTGACGATGTCTGAGATTTGTTTTCCTCAATGACTTTTGTGTAAAGAAAATGATTACTTGGTAAGTGGATTTTCTTGCATGCATTCGTATACATGAGGGAGACGTGAGCATTAAGAGAAGAAGATACTGTTGGTTACGGCTCCATTGCAGAGGTTGCTTGCAGTGTCCGGCGGTTCCAAAGTCCGGCAGAAGGTAAACTGGCAAAAGAATATACTTGGTTTACGTTCAACGTTTGATTTCATATTCATGCTTGGATTTTTTCAAATGGTGGCAGTGGCATATACAATTTGGTGACGAATATACCCAGCGTATGTTGTTCACGTAACTTTTTTTTTTTGGTCACCGGTGCCTAAGCTTGTGTTGATTATTTTCTTGAGTTCAGATATTGATCACCGTAACATGTCCTATAAGAAATAAGGGTGGTTGACCCTTAGGGGTATAAGAAGTATTAAATCTAAAACTTTTGATTTATCAAAAATAAAATTCGACCACTGAACTATCTTTAAAGATTTCATGTAATGTAACTTATTACAAATTTTTTTTTTCTTTTGCAATAGTGTGTTTGGGTTTACGTCAACTATTCCTCGAACTCTGAGCCAATTATTATGACTCAAGCTAGTTTAAAAACATGTTTTTTTGAGGAACAAGTGTAATTGACCTTTTAAGGGATGTAAAAAATATTAAACCTAAAACCTCATGCTTGTGAGAAGATAGACTTGATCACTGAATTACCCTAAAAATTTTAGAGCAATACTATTGGGACATAAAAATCTGACATAATTTTCTATGATCTTTAGATTGGTTGTAAGCCCCATCAAACATTGAAATTTGGTGTTGATGGTTGTAGATCCATCAAACATTGGAATTTGGTGTTGATCTAATAATTCATATTAAGTCACATCATTATGTCAATAAGTTAAGTCAGATTTTTAAGTATAAATAGCATTACTCAAAATTTTATACAAGTAATTTTTTTTTCTTTGTACTAATTTTTTTTCTGCATATGAAAAAGTCATTTTTGTTATAATAACATTTAATTTTATAAAAAATTAAAAATATTTTAAACTTGATAATTATAATTATTAATTTATTGAATTCTACTATATATTCAATAATTATGATTATAAAATCTAATTTTTAAATTTATATAACATTACTCTTTAGACATCTTAGTGACAAAAATTCTTGATAAATATCTTAATCCCAATCTAAGTGGGCTGCATAAACTCATTCTAAATAGTAAACAGGGGCACAAACGTAATACCACACGTCTCCCTTTTACGTGTGCTTTCATTGGCACGTTTTCTTCTTCCGTCTGCATCACTCTCTCTCTCTCTCTCTCTCTCCCCTCTATATTATACCATCGATTTCTACTCTTCCTGGACATACGGCGACCCCTCTATCTTCTCTCTCTCTTTCTCTCTCTCTCTCATACACACACATTACGCAGTACAATGGTGTCGTCTAGCAGTGATCGGTCGGAGATAGCGTTCTTCGACGTGGAGACGACGGTCCCAACTAGACCAGGCCAGGGATTTGCGCTTCTGGAATTCGGAGCCATCTTGGTCTGTCCCAGGAAGCTCATTGAGCTGGAGAGCTACTCTACCCTGGTCCGACCTACCAACCTCTCTCTCATATCCACTCTCTCCGTTCGATGCAATGGAATTACCAAAGACGCCGTCATTTCTGCCCCCACCTTCGCCGAAATCGCCGATAGGGTCTACGACCTCCTCCACGGTCTCTCTCTCTCTCTCTCTCTCTAAACACATCTGTTTTGTGGGTATGTTTAATTTTATGAGGTGTTTTGGGCTACAAATTTCAATAATGGTATTTTTTTGGGGGGGGGGGGGGGGTGTGGTTTCGTGGGTGCTTTGAAATTTTGTATATTATTGGGTTCTTTACATGTGTGCGTCTGTATGTGAATTTTACCAGGTGTTATGCATTTTAAGATATAATTTGTTCTTGCGGTGGCTGTAATTTGTGTAGGGAGGATATGGGCGGGTCACAATATACTAAGGTTTGATTGTGCTCGGATTCGGGAGGTGTTTGCGGAGATCAATAGACCGCCACCAGAGCCCAAGGGGACAATTGATTCATTGGCGTTGTTGACGCAAAGGTTCGGAAGGAGAGCTGGTGATATGAAGGTTTGTTATTTACTCTCTCTCTTCCCCTCTTCTTTAAAATATGAAATGTTGGCCTTTATGGGTATCAAAAATGAATTGCCAATTTGGGTTTGTTTTGCTTTCTAGTTTGTGACTGGAGTATTCTCTTGTCATTCTGAATATTTGTATCGCAGAACAAGCTTTTAGTAGACACCAGAAACCCCAATTACCACCTAATGTTTATATGTGCCTCCCTTCTTCCAGCATTGTGCATTAGATAATTGATCTGCAATGCATCTTAACATCGTTGAAAGCATACCTCTGGCTTCTAGACTACTAATTCTTGGAAGGCTTACACGCATACATAAAAGTATCTTGACTGATGAGGGTTCTCTGTTGAATTTGCTTTTAAAACTGCATTTGCTAGAGATGAACTTTATTTCCCTGTTTAGAAAACTATATCTTTTGTTTGCTCAGGATAATTGGCATTTTTTTCCTTCTTGAAGGTAATTCATCTATTGGATTTTATTTTCGTCCCATTGTTTTTTCCTTTGCTAATAAATAGAAAAAACAGTATGGAATTTTCTGTTAAACTATATGCTATCGTGTGAGGCGTGCACATGTTATTCAGGGCTTTAAAATTTGTTGATAGTATTTAAGGTATGAGAACTCTTTAATTTAACTTGCAAAGGCGGCAGATTCGAGTTGAATATACCTAAGGCAGATAAGCAATGATTCAACTTGCTTTTGAGATCATGCTATCTATTTGGGTGTCCTATAATTAGTAATTACCTTGTTTTTTTCTTGAATTTTTACATCTTGTTTTTTTCTTGAATTTTTACATCTTTGTTGATTTTTATATTTAGCCAATGTTATGAGTTTTAGCTAATTCATGAGTAATTATGAGTGTCACTTTGTGGATTATGCACCTATGTTTGCTTATGTTTTAATTGCTGGTGGGATGTAATTGGCTTTTTGTTAGCATTAACTTTCAAATGCTGCTCTAACCTTATTTTATTAAGCAGATGGCCACTCTTGCAACTTATTTTGGGCTTGGACAGCAAACGCATAGGTACATGCCTTCTCACTCTTTACATATGCGTTTCCAGCATTTTCTACAGTATACTTTCATTAGGCGTGATGTATACAATTAGCCCCTAAAGTTTGGGGGTTATGAACAATTTGATCCTTGTTTTTAATTTATATTTGTCTATAAATCACTTTTTAATACTGGCCATAATCCACCCAAATTTGAAACTAGCAATATTAATTGGGCTGCATGGAAAAAATGTACAAAGTTCAAGGACTCAATTGAGAATGTTAGAAGATTAAGGACCAACATGATAATGGCTCCAAACTCGAGGGACAATGAAATAATTTACCCGTGTTAATAGTTTTTTCATTTTATATACTTGGAAACTCTGTTCCTTTCCGAAATTCCTAGTCTTATTACATATGTGTGATGCCATAGCTATGCTCTATTGCCTATGATGCAATAGAATTTGGATTTGCATGTGGCTCAGCAAATCACCAAAATATTCATTAGTAGTTGGAAATTTAAGACATGCAAGCAGTAGCTGTGTAATGACGTCTGTTCTGTCATTACTATTATATGGGGGTTATTTGCTTCTCTCAAGTCTTTGGATTTAGTTTAAGTAATACTTTTTGCGCTGAATTGCAGGAGTTTGGATGATGTTCGAATGAATCTCGAAGTTCTCAAATACTGTGCAACAGTTTTATTCCTGGTAATTTTATGATTTCATGTCTATAAGACATCAATTGCCTAATGAATGATGGTTTGCTATCTAATTCTCCTTGTTCCAACAACTATACTTCTCAAATTCAGATAACAACTTCCATTGTATTCAGCCTGCTGCCAGAGGATTTTTTGTTCCTTGTTTGTGTTATCTATGTTTTTGTAAAGAATTACATTTCTTGCACCATATTGCATGTCATTAGTCAATAGACATAGTTTCCTGACAGAGTGGTGATGGCCGAAGATCATGCATGGGGTTTATTATGTCACATTGATTTTTCTTCTTTATAATATTGGCAACTTCTGCCTATTGTAGACAAAATTAAAAGACAGATATTTCTAACACGAGACAAAGATTGAAGTTGGGAATGAATTAGTGTTTCAGTTAGGCTCGTGATGTCATTCATATTGATGTCGAATTCATTATCACCTGTCTTGCAATGCACTATATACCTACTGGTAAAGCTTCTTGCCAAATACGGAGATTGGTGGTTGTAACAAATGTTTACACCCCCCTATACCTGCAGGAATCAAGCCTCCCAGACATTTTTACAACAAACAGCTGGGTTTCTCCAAATGCTACTACAAGAAGTCGTAGTAATGGTGTAGGTTCTTCAGAGGGGATGGGCTTGAACACAAATTTACCCTCAAGAAGTGCCAAGGTTGAAAATCATCCAACTTCATCTTCTACAAGTCACATACTGGAGAATCATCCAATATTATCGCTTATGACTCCCAACACGGGAGTAGAAATTCCTGATCCCATAGTACCTAATATTGCTACAGCAGATCCTTTTGACATGGGCCCACTCAGAAATGAAATGGAGAGGGAGTCCCCTCAGTCAGATGATAGTGATTCCATGGAAGAAGAATCCAGTTCAGTGTCGCCAGAGTCTTCTGCAGCAACCGAATCTGAGGCTTCCAGTGGCTGCACTGATTTCTTAGATTATAATGAAGTTTCTACACCCTCTGTCACAGCAGTTCTTGTGCCATTTTACCGTGGCACTCAAAAAATACAAATATTGTACAAAGATGTCCCATTGCAACTTTGGTGCAGTCGCTTGAAAGTGCGCTTCGGAATAAGTACAAAATTTGTTGACTATGCTGGCAGGCCAAGGTTGAGTTTTGTGGTGGATGCATCAGAAAGGTTATGTCAGGTTCTGGATGCATGTGATAATCTTTCCCAGAGGTTGTCAATGGATTCTGGTAGCAGCTCTGAATGGAGGCATGTTGTGAGTAGAAAGGCTGGCTTCTTGAATTCACCTACCGTACGATTGCAGTAAGTTGCTCTTCCCTTTACTTCTTTATCCAGGAAAGAATTGACCCACAATCAGAACACAATAATTTGTTCTTTCACATGACCTTTTTTCTTGTAACTGAATATTAATCATTTTTTTTTATGTTCTCGTTTTAGTTCTACTGTCGACCATAAATCAATATCAAAGTAATATGGGGTTATTTGCAACTACGCCATTGATGTTTATATTGATTCTTACTGTTAGTTCCTAAATTTTCAATCCTGTCAATTTTATACTTCCAACTCTAAACATAGTGTGAATTCAGTCCAATTAATGACTTCCGTAAATCACTTGACAAAAATGCCAAGTGCATCACAGAGAAATGGCATGTGCACACACTACTTTTTCCATGAAAGATAGTTCTAATGTTATCGATTGGACAGAATTCATACTATGTTAATGAAGGAAATGGCAATTTACTCCGTTGTACGTTTAGAGACTAGAGTAAGAAGAGATATATACTTTGAAGGCATAATTGTAATTAAACCAATAACTAAATGTTTTTATTGAGTTATAATTTTTGGATAACCAACTTTGTTCTCAATGGATTGTTAATAATTTTATCACTTTTCCGACTAATTATTTTTGAAAAACACGATAGTTTTATATCGTGGAAAGGAAAAATAAGTATGCATAAGAATTGTATTTTACGTATCAAAGGGCACATCTTCTATTGATCTATAAGTTATCATATCTATTTTTAATATCTCATTCAAAGGTTATTTTGTTCTGCATGCATCCCTTGCATCATTGTTGAGATGTATTAATCACTTAGTTTTTGAGCATGTTGTTTCTTATTTATCTAACATGTGGACCATAAAGCATTGTTGGTCCAATGACTCTAGAATGTATTTTAGAACTTATCGTTCAACTTAAGAGGTGTACATCGGTTGCACTATACACTAGATGCATTCTTGAATATAATCCAACCTTGAAAATATATGTATAATTTATTTCTGAGAATAAAATTATGCACTTATAAGCAAGTTTTTCTGATACCATTTGTATAGAAAAACTTAATAGTTGGTAGCTCTAAAACTAATAATTGTTGGATCTCCCAAGATCTTTAGTTATTAAAACTAGAATATATGCAACCGTATGAGCAATAATACCTAAAAAAGGTGTCAATCAAAATAGAAAACCTGTCTTGGGAAAAAGTCCTCTTTAATGATTTTTCCCAGTTATCGTTAATTTCAATATAGTTCGTCACTTTTTTTTAGGTAACTGCTTCATCTGCTCAACCGGAAAGATGGTTTAAAATTGAAGGAATAGTTTATATCCTTTCACATCAGAATGTTGGATTACTAGTTGCAATATTCTGAATTTTGTGTTCCTTCCATCTATCCTATTGTCGGGTCCTGATGACAAATTAAGAATTTCATACTTGCTGTTATAGAAGGCTCATGTTACATTTTGTGTGGTTTCTACAGCTTACCCACCGTAGCAGATGGAAGTATGCTCAGATGGGTTACAGATATATACGAGAGAGATTCTACCACACAAAGGCTTGTCTTTAGCAGATTTGATGTTGTAGAACTTGATGCCTTATTTGCTCCAGGGAATCTCGTTGATGCCTACATCTCCATGGACCCATATGATTATCAGCAGAATGCTGGCATCCGATTGGTGGCAAAAAAGTTGATTGTGCATTCAAACTGATTGGTCATAGGGTACATATATTTGTATTAACTCTCGGAATGAGATTTGGGATTTCATGTTTGCAAATTTGTAGAAGAGAGCTTCATGCTCTGAATGATGACTGTTACCTGTAAGGTTTTAATTGGTTTATCTGACTGTTGTTATACCTTATATTGTTTGAAAGAAAATGGCCTTTTCTAGCGTTATTCTTCTTACAAATTCTGTGATAATTTTGAAATAAGCACACATGTTAATACAGGGATGAAAACTGCTTTTGTGGACCATTATCCTGAAATCAGTCAGTAGTTCCTTCCTGTACGTGGTAGAAAATTTTCTCTCCATATTTTGTTCTTAATGTTAACTCGATTTTGAAGAGATTGATTCCTAAATTCGAACTGGTGATATATTGCTTGGGTGGATTAGCATTTGTTATACTCAAAATTGTCATATTTGGCAGCGATAGTATCGAACTTGAGCAGAAACATTATTGAAACACCCGTTAACTCTAAATAATCTTAACTGTGTTGTTGCAATATTGGAAACAAGTCTCAGATTATCCTCTTCATTTAGTTGAGCATCCTTTAAACTCTGTTTTCAGCAGGCCTTGGAAACAAAAATTAAACAGCATTAAGGTTGATGTGACCTCCTATGGGAGCAGCATGAATGTAAAGATCTCAAATATATATCATTGTCCTATGAACAGCTTCTTGTTGCAGTGAAATCAAGTCGATGAGATCCATACACCAAACGCTCTGCCTATCCTCAATAAGTGAAAAGTGCAGCAATTTGCTATTTGAATGCTAATCTGCTGCTTGGCACCAAAAGATCTCATCACAGAGCATGTGAGTAGTGCTTTTAGAGGATCCAAGTGCATGCAGTGTACTCTTAAAAGCACATGTTTTTTGTCCATGAAAAATCTCTGGCATCTAGACAAACCCCAGATCCACAGATAACTGTGTCTAGACTGCAAAATGAGCTTCGGATCCCACCACTGTTTAACATCATGGTATTTTCAAAATGTCGTCGATGTTTGGAAAATTTTGTTAAGAATTGTATTTATGAAATGTTTTCTTAAAAAGAACTCTTTAAGAAAGCCCGAAAAAAATCATGTGCTTATTCCTTAGTGCATATGTTCAAAATGCCGTTGTCATATCATTTTGTTTGGAAACTTTTGTTAATTTTTTTTTTTTTTATCTTTGAAGCGTTTTCTCAAAAGAAACCTTTTAAGAAAGCCAAAAAAAAGAACCAGTACTTATTATCGTCGTCATCATGATTAGTTTTGTTGTTGATGGTTATTTGATTGAAGAAGTGCTTAGCTCTTTAATCCTATCTTCATCTTTCCAAGTACATTACATCAACGTGGTGAGATGTGATGGGAAGTCTTGTTCGACAAGAATCTTTGGAAAAGTGAATACAAAGATCCTAGACCAAGTCAGCCCCAGTATAACTAACAATTAGGTTTGCCCTTACAATTTGGTAGACCAAACTCTGTTGGATGACACAATAGTATATAAGCAGAGAACCTGGTGAAGCCAGTATAAAGGCAGAGTGTGGTTGGTGGGAAACCTTTATGTAAGCTTTTTAATTAAATATCCTTTCCTAGGACGTTGTAGTAAGTCTGTTTTTGCATGCAAAATGGATAGGGGCAAGAGCCTTGTGACAAGTGAAAATGGTAGCAGAGATCTTACTGATCGCAGCAAAGTTAGGATTTTGCTTTGTGACACTGATGTTGAGAGTTGCCAAGAAATATTCACACTTCTTACCCAATGCTCTTATCAAGGTACACTTTTTCATTCAACCCCTCCTCCTCTTCCCCCTATCCCCGACCTCCACCCCCACCCACATACACATTCACAAATTTTGGTGATGGGTCAACCATTTCGGACCCATGCTCTGCAGTTCAGAAAAGTTACTGCACTTTCTGGCTTATTTGCAGACCAAAAATTATGCTGAATTATTTACTTTCCAACAAAAACTTCCAAAGATTTTGCTGACAATATGTTGCACACTTGATTTTCTGAGGTTCTTTTAGATGAAATTTGCTTTGATTCAGCCTCCTAATATTCATTACATCGTGTATCTCCATTGTTTGTTGTGAAATAGCTTTTCTTAATGACAAATAATTACCCAATTATTCTACTTGCTCATGTGCTTATTCACATGGCCTTTGTTCTTTGTTCTAGAGTTTGAATTTTAATTTCACTCTCCCAAGGGTAATTCCAATACCAGTTTTTTACCTTCCTCTTTTCTTCCCTTGTAATTTTCAGGAACTCTTCGCAAAGTCATTTCTTGAGTTTCAAAGATGGATTTCCAAAATCTGAATTGATAATAGCAAGTGGATAATTATAAGACCAAATATAACTTTAGCCTTTTTCTAGAAGTATTTCTACTTATATGATGTTCTTAACTATTTTTGGTTATTTGATAACTGATAAGTTGTTAGGAACTACTTACTGGATAAAAAAAGGTTGTTAGGAACTAGGATATGCTGAGACACATGTAGACATAGTGGGACAAAGAAACGGAGAATTAAAGAATTAAAGGTTAGTTACTCTTAAAAGTGGGTTATCTTCTTTCTTTGTCCTTATGAGAAGCTATCATTAGGATGATGACATAATTAGACAAGGTTTAAAAGGCTGGCTGTTGTTTATATATTTGTTTCCATGACATCAGACAAAACTGGTGAACCCCAAATCTGGAAAGTGATTCCTAAGATTAGCATGATTAGCACATAACAGAACATTTATGGAAAAGTTCCCATAAAACAAATCTCAGATGTCATTAGGTAGACTTGTTGAGGCAAAAATTACAACAATGACATAAGCACGAGTCCTTTTTCTGTTTCTTTGTTGCCTTTATTTTTTTTTTTTCCAGGTGAACAATAAAACTGGCAGAGTAGCTACTAAAGATTCATATAAAAGCCACCATGGTAACAAACTTGCAGTTTTTATAGCAGAGTTGGGATTTTTGCATTAACTTTGCTATATTCATATGCCAAGCTTCTAATGAACAAATCTTAAATGTTTCAGAATATATTCTGGAACAAATCCATTGTACTGGTAAAATTGTTTGATATATAACTATCTGAAATGGGAACCCCGAACTGACTCTGGATGCTTGTTGCTTCACCCTTTCACAGTAACCCCAGCATTTACAGCAACAGATGTGTTTGATGCACTGAACTGTGATGGGCCTCGTACCGATATCATACTTGCTGAAGCTAACCTTCTAATGACCAATGGTGGGAAGATTCTGAAGTACCTTAAACGCGAGAAAGAGTTCAAACAAATTCCTGTTATTAGTAAGCTTATTTTTTTGTCATCATACCCAAATGGTTTACCCTTTTTTTTTCCCTCCTCAATTGGCTGAGAGATCCTAATAGCTTTATTGTCTTTGTTTTGGTAAAGTGATGGTGACAGAAAATGAAGTCTCACTCGTTTTGAAGGCCTTGGGACTTGGAGCAAGTGACTATCTTGTGAAGCCTTTACACAATAATGCACTAATGAATTTGTGGGCTCACTTGCAGTGAGGAAGGCCTATGGTTGGTATCACTTGATTTTTGTAAAAAGTGCATTCACTTGTTTCTTTTCCCTTTACATATTTCCTTTTTTAACAAACCTTTCATCTCTTGGAAAGTAGCATTTTATTATTGATTCACAAGGTATATACTACCTTGATATCTTCTCAAAGTATTGTTCTGATGCTGATTTCTTATACCTTGCAGCTAGGCCTGCCAGAGAATAATATCCTGAATTATGACTTCAGTGATCAGTCTGCTGTAATCAAATCTTTATAATGCTAATAAATAACAACTACCATTCTCACTGCACGAAAATGGAAGTCCTGAAGGTGCTTTGTCATAGGGATGATCCCGCAACTTATCTCGAGATCAATTTCAGAGACTCAAATAGTAGTTGTCGAATTATGCATTTCTTAATAATGAATGTATGACCATAAATTTTCGCATAGAAGTAAAGTGTTAGCATGGTATCTATTAGGAAGAGTCGGTTATGTATTTCATTCCTGTTATATTTGACCATAAGGGGGGAAAAGGTGAGTATGTGCACCATTTTTCATTACTGGATGGTTCTGACACTGTTAGCAGTCTATGTAAAACATTGTGGTAGTTGGACTGTTTGTATGCTGCTATCTATGAAAAGACTATAAGTACCCTGTTATTATATCCTTATGGGATGTCTGTTAAAGGTCATTGTGTTAATGAATGTCAAGAAATAAGTGAGCAGTAAGTCTCTTCATTAAGCATTCAGAATGTAGATAAAGCTACATTCAATGCAAGAATGAGTTAGCAGAGACAGAATATACAACTTTTAGGAATCGAAAGGGTCCAAAAATAAAAAAAAATTCAGAAGGAAAGAAGCAGTTCTTTTCAGATCACCACTAATGCACTTTTGAAACTGGGCTACCTTTGGAGTGGACTTCAATTGAATCTGATGGCGATTTTAAGAAAATTTAACAACTACATGGGTTTGCATAGGCTATTTACTGTACTGAAGATTGGAACTAGTGATGACAGACTCACAGCTTACTGTTGTATTATGTACATAGTATGTCCGAGAGAAAGAAAGTAAAATTTAGACCGATATAGGGATTCTCTAAAAGTGCAATCACCCACTGAGAAAGCAGGCAACTCTGATAAATAAATTCCTGATCCTGTAACACACAGACACAGCCCAGATTTAAAAGAGATTCAGGGATTTTATACGATAATTGCTTCAATTTTGGATACGTAACATATCAACATGATGTGCTTATATATCATTTACACGTAAGTTGAAGAACAATGGAGAAATATTACAAATTAGTGACCCCCTATAAGGGCATTGATGTGGAAGGTAGGGTCACCATACACAACCACCAGGAACATAACTAACTCAAATGTTGATAGATCTTTGTCCTCATAAAATGCTCCTGTCATAGGGTTAAGCTGATAAGATCATGCAACACGTGTTCTGTCTATCTAAAATAGGTGAAAAGTGCAAGAAATTTCATTTGAGTGCTTATCATCCTAGTGATGCTTGTGAGTTCTCCACTAAGTTACAAGGCCTCCATGTGAGAAGAACCCATGTTGCTTTTGAAGGATCTGACACAGGTCGAAATTGCTAATGAATGTGATGGTATGCTTAAAAACTGCCTGATCTCGAATCTTAAAAGCACGTGGTACTTGTTGATGAAATCGAGTCAGGCATCTTGATAAATTTTCAGATTTTCAGCTGCAACAAAAAACAAAACCTTCTAAGAAAGTCGAAACAAAAACTAGGTACTAAATACTAATCCATCATCGTCATAACCCTTTTCATAGTTGGCCATATAATTAAAGAATTGATTAATCTCTTTAATCCTACTTTTATTTCTCAAACACCAACAGAACATCATCTGAGAAGGGTTCATTCAAAATCCGGCAGAGAGAGTCTTTCAACAGTGTATCTACTTGTCTTAGACCATGACAAGTAAGTATAACTAACAATTAGGCCAACCATTAGAATTTGGTAGATCAAACTATATGTTGGCTAATACACCTCTATATTAAGTACAGAAATGCAAACAGCCACTGTGGGTACAATAGCATTTTAATTTTTATTTGTTTCCTAGGTCGTTATAGTAAGCCTGTTTTTGCATGCAATGGATAAGGGGTAAGAGCACCATGACAAGTGAAAATAGTAGCAATGAATTTATTGATCGGAAGCAAAGTTAGGATTTTGCTTTGTGACGCTGATGTTGAGAGTTGTCAAGAAATATTCACTTTTCCTACCCAGTGCTCTGATCAGGGTACTATTCGCCACCCCAGGGTGGGGTTGGGGTGACATGGGGTGTCTCCGAACTGTTTTGCATGCCGTTCAACAATTTCAGACCTGTTCTCAGATGTCATTCAAAAAATGTGCTCAAGTACATTCCTTAGAACAACAATTTCCTTATTATTTTGGCAGTTCTACTCTTATATTGACAGCATGTTGCACATTTGATTTTCTGAGGTTGTTGTAGATGAAATGTGGGTTAATATAGATTTGTGATGTCCGTTACACCATATATATCCATTGCTCATTGTGAACTAGCTTTTCGGGTTTTTTCCAAATGTTCTTTGGTCTAGAGATGATTTTATTTTCATTCTCCCAAGGGGTAATTCTTCTATTGGTTGTTTACTTCTTTCTGCTTATGTTTTTCTAAGAACTCATTGCTCAGTTGCAGTAGATTGTTCAACTAAAATAAATTCAAGTTGATTGACAGATTAAAAGTTCATTGAAAACAAAAACAATTTTTGTGATTCGTAAATATGAAATGTAATCGGGGAAAATAAAGTTTATTGGTAAGTATGAATTTTGTTGAAAAAAATGTAACTTCTTTTGATTGTAAATTTGAATTTGATCCAAAAATACAATAATTTAGGTTGGAAAATAGAAACTACTTTAGAGTTATACCATACCTGGTTGGTACTTCATACCAGATTGTCAATAAGTGTATCTATTTATGATGTGATAAGTAGTTTTTAGCTATGAGATGAGGTTGTTAGGGTATGCTAATAAACATGCAGACATATAAGACACAAAGATACACAAAAAGTATGGAGTTAAACTTCAACCCCTCTAAATTGGGTTATTGTCTTGCTTTGTATACATGAAGACTTGTCATTAGGGAAATGGCACAATTCAAACAGTGGCTTAAAAATCTGGCTGCTGTATATACATGTTTCCAAGACATCAGACAGAAACGGTGAGGCCCAAATTAGGTAAGTGATAACTCAAGATTAGCACAAAAAAGAACATTTATGGAAAACTTTTCTATTAAACAAATTTGAGGTGGTATTTTGTGTAATTATTGGAACAAAAAAAGCCTTAATGGTGATGCAGGTTCCCTATAGTATATTTACCTCAATTTCCTCCTATGGTAGATAAACTACCATAAAGTCAAGTGGAACCCACAAAAGTGGGTCTCACGCCAATCCGTAGTGGCTGAGTTACCATCGAGGGAGAGTATACCGGATGGAATCTAAATGCCAATGTAGCATAGTTCAAGGTATGGTATCGGTCATCTACTCAAAAAGTTTTGAGTCACATCGATCGTGGTGTCGTGACGCTATATCAGGTGATACAACTTTAAAAAAAATGTTGAATATGAATAAAGATATAAGTCGTACTACGATTTTGCGGAATTTTATCGACTAATTCGGTGAAGATAACTCGATAACTTAGGATTGACTCGGATACAATTTGGACGACTCGGCCAAGTCATGCAAAACTTGAGATTTATACGTATCATTTTGGTAGGCACCGAGTCAGATACGATCCAACCGATTTGTATCAGTATCGCCCGATACTTTGAAGAATGCAATGTAGTTAAAAGTTTGTTGCTCTTTAGGAGCAATTGTATCTATTGCATATACAGTAATTGTATCTTTTATATTATATGCAGATGACTAAGCTTCTAATGAATGAATCCTCAATGAGTCAATCTGTATTGGTGAATAGCTTGATTATCTTGGGATTGTTATTTGGCAACAAAAAAATCTAACAAGTCATACTCAATGCAAGCGATTCTAACCTCTAATAGAATTTGAGGGTTTGAAACCCGGCCCAGTCATGGCCTGGTCATGAAACTCACATATTTGGGTTTTACGAAACCCAAGGGGGATGGGTTTCATATGTGGGTTAACGGATTTAACATATAAATGACATTTATATCCTCATATATATTATATACCTCATATATACAAATTAATTAAAGAGTACAATAATTATTTATATACAAATATAATATCATAATAATCATATATTCCCGCGCATGCCAATTATAAGTCTGAACAATATTGAATGTTGAATCCTATCTTTGAATTTTATCTTTAAGTCAAATCCAAGTTTAAACAAACTAATTCAAACCCGCCTCAAAAAACATAGCAAACATGTCCTAATGTATTTCTTTGGTTACCATGGATGCAGATTGCATCAAAGGGCGACACCTCCTTGTGCATGTGCAATAATATATCCCATTTGTGTCACTAAATGATTGTCTTCTCATACAATTTTTTTCTGATGTTAATCTCTTTATCTGTTGACAGCTTGTCCCTGCCAAAGAATAACATCCAGGACTATGATTTCGGCGATGAGTCTGCTGGTATCAAGTCCTAATGATGCTCATAAAAAGCAATTTTTGCTATTATCTCGGTACCAATAATGGAAGTCCTGAAAGGAGCTCTGTTACAAGGATGAGCACGTCGATCCACTTACCTTGAAGATGACCCAAGTTCAGGAACTCAAATAGTAATATCTGCTTAGTGAAAAAATATTCATTATCATATCAAGTCAGTATTGTCATGCAATATCATCTATTAATAATATATAAAAAAAATAAGGAAGTGAATCTCACACAAGTCAATAACTATTCGATCGTGTAAGCAGATAACCGATCACTCTTCTTTCACGTAAGTTAATAACTATTCAAGTGGTGTTTATTTTATCCGTTTAAAATTTTATTATTAATTAGTGATATCATATCATCAATATTAATACAATATCCCCCGTTATATTGAATATTCCCTCCTGTTGAGTCATGTATTTTCCAATATAACAAATCTATTGTAGAGGAATGAAAGCTGGTCTTTTCACATTGATAATGTGGTTCTGGGCTCATATCTATAAAAAAGATTTAATTTTAAGATATAGATTATGGGACATGGCTACGCATTCAAGTAGGGATGGGAGTGAATTGAGGCAAAGACCGAAGGAGTATTCTCTATCCTTGTATCTATTTTAAAAATATTTATTTATCTCTGTTAGCAAGAAAATTTTTAATTTTCGTCCTCACTCCGTGGGTAAATTTTGATCTCTGTCTTCGTTCTCACTCATAACAATTAATTTTTATAATTTTAAGACAAAAATTTTAAAAATTATAAAATCTCACAAATTGATATACAAGAAGAATGAAAACTCATTATATAACAAATTGATCAAACATAAAAACTCACAAAAATAATATGAATAATAAATGTTTATTTCACTTAATTATATATATATATATATTACAGGTTTAGCTAGACGAGGAAGGGGCAAGGCAGAGGCTAGATGGGGATGAGTTTTAGTTCATCTCCGTATGGATTTATATGGGTATTCTCATACACGTCTAACATCTAATACGTATGATTCATCATCGATCCAAATGAGACAAGTTTGATTGAATACCCATTTTTTTTCGATCCAGGCCCATCCCTACTCTCAAGCCTCAACAAATCAATGAAATCTTTCTGCAATAATGATTAAAAAAAAATTGTACCATAAATTTTAGTAGTAATTGATTGAAAAATGATATATTAATATAAGATAATAAGCTAAAAAAATGTACACATGTCACGTATTTTATTGGATTAAAATCAATGATATAATACTCAAAAATTTTTTTTGATACCAGTCTCTAATGGGCCAAACCGTGTCTCCAAAGGCCCAGCCTAACCCATAGGCTGGGATAAGCCACTAAAAAAAAGTTATGGGTTCTTTGAAAGTCCGTAATTAGATATATTTGGTAAAAAATACATAGAACAAAATATTTTAGAAAAAAAAGTACACAAATAAGTTACAAAAACATAAATGTCTATTTTATGGTCATTTAATTCAAAATCTCTTATTTTTAGTGCACTTTGATTTATGTGTATTTGTTAATACACATAAATACGTATTTAATGCACCTTAATTCATGTGTATTTGTTAATACAAGTAAATAGGTGTGTATATATATTTGTTGTTAAATCTCTTATCTAAATTTTGAATTATTTTTAATGCACCTTGATTCATGTATATTTTTTTTTGGAAAAGTGATTTGTTTTTAAATTATATTTAATGTACCTTGATTCAAGCGTTTTTTTTTTAAATTTTTTTATTTTTAAATTAATTTAATATCCGAATAATGTAATAGTGTAATAATAACAGTATAACAAATACACTATAACAAAGACAGTGTAACAAATATACTGTAACAAAAACAGTGTTCAGTAGTTTTGTGTATGTGGTAACAAATTCAAAACAGAAATAGACTATTTTGAATAAAATTATATGAAACTATATGTTTGACAAAATATAATAGTACAATATTTTTTGTGTAAATAGTTTGTTACACTGTTATTGTTACATTGTTACACTGTTATTGTTACATTATTACATTATTTGGATATTAAATTAATTTGAAAATAAAACCACTTTCCAAAAAAAAAAGGCATGAATCAAGGTGCATTAAAAGATAATTCAAATTTTAGATAAGAGATTTAACAACAAATATATATATATATATATNTAGTTTTGTGTATGTGGTAACAAATTCAAAACAGAAATAGACTATTTTGAATAAAATTATATGAAACTATATGTTTGACAAAATATAATAGTACAATATTTTTTGTGTAAATAGTTTGTTACACTATTATTGTTACATTGTTACACTGTTATTGTTACATTATTGCACTATTTGGATATTAAATTAATTTGAAAATAAAATCACTTTCAAAAAAAAAAATGCATGAATCAAGGTGCATTAAAAGATAATTCAAATTTTAGATAAGAGATTTAACAACAAATATATCTATATATATATATATATATATATATATATATAGATATAGATATATACTTATGTATGTATAACGCATGAATCAATCTGTATTAAAATAAAATTTATATACATACAAGTTTTTATATATACATGAATACAAATTTTAAAATTCAAACAAGTATATATATACGTATTTATATATATATATATATATATATATTAAAATTCTTTCATAAAACTAGGAGAAGTTTAATGCACCACTTTTCAAAGAAAAATGGTACATTTAATACACATAGATTAATGGAGAGCAAAAATATCACAAAAAAATCAGTAAAATTCAAATAATATACTTAGATACAAATAAATATCAAAATTAAGGATTTAATTACCTAACATTTTTTTCTATATATTTTTTTATAATTAAGTTTAATTGGATGTTCCTCTTTCCAAATTGCCCCACGTCTGCCTATTAGGCCTCCTAATGGCCTTTCATGGACTTTACAAATTGACATAATGAGTAACATAAATTAATAGAAGGACCATCTTGTAATCTTTTTAATACATTTAGAAAATAATGTAAAAAATATAATCTTTAAGTGTGAAAAATAATTTTTTTTAATTTTCAGGGTGCAAGGTACAATTCAGCATAATCTCAATTAATCTTAATCAACAATGCCACATCCATTAAATTTTTTATCAAATTTTGAATCTCAAATTAATATAAACCATAGGATCATCATGTTCCACATAACTAACTATTCAATCATTATCAATATGATACATCATTTGGGATTTGATGGCGTAAATTAACGTCGATGAGAAAAAAGTGCAGATAACGTGTGATGAGCGTGAATCAAAGGTACAAGGCTCGTGTGTGATGCTACAATGAAATACTGAGGGGATTAAAGGGGTGTGCACAGTGAAAATATAGTGGTTCACCGGCTCAGGAACTCAGCTAGTCCACTCTTCAATGGAGGTTTTTGCTCCCTCTCCTTTATTCCGTACTTAAATTTATTATCATACGATATATCTCAAAATTATTGTTTTGTTCTCCTCCTTCTCTTCTATGGAGGTGTTATATAGTATTTATAAGGTTGCTCCCTATTCCATGAGATTTCAGCCGAGATATTTACCCATTATTCATGGGTTTTCCTTGATTTTAGGAGAGAATCTCGGTTGGTTGAAAGTTTCATGCATGAGGTCCAATTTTCGCAGTCATCCAGCTGTTTTCTGGTTGGTTTAGTTACGATCTCTCAAAGGGGAGCTCCACCCTTGGTTCTCTGAGTTTCTCGTGTCTTTCCTGACCCGAGCTCACAGCTAGGACTTGTTTGAAGTATCATCAAGATTCAAAATTTGATAAAAGATTTGATGGGCACATCGTTTCTTTTAATTTTATAACTTCACTGATTTTTTTTTTTTAACTTCCACACAAGAGTGGAGAAAATGAAGTAATGACTTTTGGCCCCATCACAATAAAAAACAATCCTAAAATTTAAAAAATTTACAAATATAGACCAAATCAATTTTAACCCATTAAATAAGTCTTATAACAAAGCCCCCATATGAACGCCATATTTCTCCTCTGTTGGCGGAGGCTGAGGCAGTAAGGCAAGCTGACTTCTCGCTGAAGCCAAATTGATAACTCATGCTACTATCCAAAGTGAGTACCTTAATGTTATTAAGCTCAGCTCAAATGAAGATGTGCCCCATCGGATATTAGAGCAATCATCGAAGATATTAGATTTTATGTTAAGTCTTATAACTTAAATTTTTTACACAAACTTAGGGCCCTTAACAAGATTGCTCATTAGGTGATAACCAATATACTAAACAACTCTCTTCTGACTAGTTGGTTAGGGTCCCCCTCCCGAGCTTATGGTTTTCTTTTTGTCTGATTGTAATCAAAATTTTCCTATTTAATGAAATGATTATCTCGTGTGTTTTTGATAAAAAAAAAAAACCAACAAAGAAATTATAGATTAATTTGGGCCCAAAAATTTAATCTATTAATCTCACACAATAACATTTGATAATAATAATAAAAAAAATTCTAAAGATTAAAAAGAATTTGGACGTTAAACATGAAAAACAAGCATGAAGCATCAACTCATTACACACATATCTGTGTGTGTGTGTGTCTCTCTCTCCGATTAAAAGGTACATTTAATATTAATTTTTTTCTCTCTCAAAAATATAATTAACTTTAATTTTTTTCAAACTCTATTTTTATTTTAATTTTAAAAAATCTAATCAAACATACATTCCGCGAGCAATACTTAATTCATAGAAAAATAATTTTATAAGAATATCAAAGACGAGACGAAATAATCTACCAAATAATATTTGAATTTGAAAGTTTTGGAAATATTTACTTAATTTGAAAATTAAGTCAATTAATTATACTATTAATTTAAAAAAATATGTTAGAAAATTTTTAATATGAATCATAAACAATTAATATGGTTTAATATTAAAAAACTTACACTATTATTAATTTTTTTTAAAAAAAAACCTCAATTGAGATCAAGCCCCCTGCTTCCACACGTGTGGTTTGAAGTAGAATCACGGATGTGAAGGTGGCCAATAAGAAGTTGGATGATGATACAAATCCGGGGCCCAAACCACGTGTCATCTTGAATCTATCTTGATTTCACCCTCCAGGCCCCTTGGCTCTTTTTCAAAGATCTATTCCATCAAGAGCTCTTTTTGTCGACGTGGCTGTCTATCTATCTCTCTTTTTTCCTACAGAGCTGTACAGCGTCGTATTACTTTTTCTACTGCCTTCTCTCTCCTCCTTCCACGTTTTCCCTTCCTCTACTTTACGCCCATTGCGCACTACGCCACCGCTCTACCAATCCCACCCCTCCGTTGTACAATTAAGTAACGCTCCAGATCATCTATCCGCACCGGCTCAGTTTAGCATGAAGCACTACCAATAAAAAAATCTTAGTAGAAGCCCACCCCTTCGTTTCCCAATTAAACAACGGTCCAGATCATCTTTCCTCCCCAGCGCACGTTAGCACGCGCCACCACCAATAAAAATATCAAACTATTTCTGAAAAAGCTGAGCGAAAGGCTAGACGGCAGGGGAGCCGGAGGAGACTTCCGTTCGTTCTTTGCTCTCTGATGGTGCATGTGAATCCAAAGGGGGTTGATTCTAACGTGCGCTTGATCGGAGGAGATACGATCTATTGGACCGTTGACTTGAGGCTGATGCTTTTGGGTTGGCNCTTTGCTCTCTGATTGTGCATGTGAATCCAAAGGGGGTTGATTCTAACGTGCGCTTGATCGGAGGAGATACGATCTATTGGACCGTTGACTTGAGGCTGATGCTTTTGGGTTGGCCGTCGGATTGTGAGTGATTGTTCAGTCTGTCGAAGGTGCTGTTTTGGTATAACACAGTCGCCAAACTCGTTTGTTGGTTGTGGATACAGATAACGTGCGCGACTGGTGTGCAGGGAACACAACACTTGACGGCTCTGCTCCCCCATGAAAAATATAGTATTATTTTGAATAGTCGAATTGAGCTCAGTTCTGATCTGTCCATGGAGTTTTTAATTGAAAAAATAACCCTAATTATTGTTTCTCTCTCATTGTAGCAAAAAAAGAGATTTTTTTTTTCTCTTGATTTTTTTTATGGATTTTCAAATGGGGTTTTTGATTGGAAAGCCTAATTTTTGATGCGGGGATAGTGATCGGGTAAACTGAGACGATGGAGCCGACTGAGGTTGATTTGGGTAAAGGCGAGTGTATAGGCGGGTGTATAGGCGGCTGTGGNGCTGTGGTGGTGGAGGTGGAGGTAAGAGTGGGGAAGGGTTTATCGATCGGAGTAAAGTAAGAATTCTGCTGTGTGACAATGATGCGAAGAGTTCGGAGGAGGTTCTGACGCTTTTGTGTAAATGTNAGTGTATAGGCGGGTGTATAGGCGGCTGTGGTGGTGGAGGTGGAGGTGGAGGTGGAGGTAAGAGTGGGGAAGGGTTTATCGATCGGAGTAAAGTAAGAATTCTGCTGTGTGACAATGATGCGAAGAGTTCGGAGGAGGTTCTGACGCTTTTGTGTAAATGTTCGTATCAAGGTAAATTGATGTTGCACTTCCAAAAAAAAAAAGTGTAATTGATTTTGGCGTTTGTTTTTCCCTTTTGAGTATTTGTTTGGCCGAATTATGTTTATGTTAATGTCTTGTGGTTTATGTGTTTCGGATGTTACCCATCAAAGCATGGGTTAGATGTAAATTCTTTGGCACGCCTCCCTAGCCATGGGTTTATATTAGATTGAGTGATTAAGATTTGGTTGCTTGCATCTACATGACAATTCTTGTGACTTGTGCCATATTGCACTAGGGAGTTGAAAATCTATGTTAGGAAGTGGAATTGGAGAAAATAACTCGCAAAGTTCGAAGTAACATTGTCTTCAGCTTTAATTTCAATGATTCTGTGCTGTCAAAAACATAGTTTTCTTTTCTTTTTTTTTTTTTTTTTGGGGGGGGGGGGGGGGGGTGGGTGGCATTCTTATTTTGTTGGCTTTAAAGAAGTCTTTGCTAAACTATAGGTNGGTTGTTAGGCTGATCTACTTGATAAGGTTTATTTTCCTTGTTTTTAGTGTTTGTAGTTAGTACCAAAATCTACTTTTGAGGTATGGGATCTTATTCAATTCTATGAAATAGTAAATTTAAAAAAATGCAAAAGATAAAGACTTAGAAGAGTTTCCTCCCCTTTGCTACATTTCGAACACAACCTTAGAGTTGGTTTGTTGTGACGGATTCTTAGGGAAGATGGTAATGATAGATGTTGAACTATGGCCATTAACACAGGAGAACAGTGATCCTATTTTGGCCTGGTTTTCTGAAACTAATGTCTTTGAAGCTTGATACAGAAAATGTCTATGTTTATAGTCTTCATAAAAACCCCGAGGGATAAGCTTACGTGGTATTAAGTAGACTTAAAGGTTTTTTTTTTTTTTTT